>BGPR01003118.1:100166-149007 GCA_013235015.1 Araneus ventricosus | reverse complement strand
TTCGTTCAGTTACATGTTGCTCTATAGAAAATCCCAGAGATGTCTCTGATGCTGGGCGGAGCTTAAAAAATCCCCGTCCCTTTTGTCTGCGTCATTATTGAACGACCCAATCGGACGATTGTGTTAGAACATTACCTCAGCTTTGAACAATGAAATAGAAACACGCAATTAAATATTTGTTTAAATAATGAAAATGGATTGAATTGCGTTTAAACGATGAAAAGTATTGTTGTAAATTGTGTGCCAAAAAATGTGTATGAGATTTTGTATTACATATTTCGTGAGTAAATCTGTTACAATCAGTTCTGAGATATGGTTTGCAAGCTAAAAGCCCGTCTTAGACGAGCACAAATTTTCTAGTACGAGGCGTGTCCGGAAAGTAAGTACCGTTTTGGAAAAACTCGCATAAAAAATGTTTTTTCAAAGCAAAATTTATTTTTACATGAAAGAACATTTCGTAAACTATTTTTCTACACAGTTACTACCATTTTTTCAGACATTTGTCACAGCGAGAAACCAATTTGTCTATACCCTCTTCAAAGAAAGATGCCGCCAGTGAAGACAGCCACCGCTGAACACCGTTTTTTGCGTCGTCATCGCTGTCAAAGCGCCTACCTTTAAAATCGCGCTTCAAGTTCAAGAACAAACCCGAGTTTCATCACCGGACACAATTTTGTTTAGGAATTCATTGCCCTCTTCACTGCATCGGGTACGAAATTTCAAAGCACTGCCAAGTCACTTCGTTTCGTGGACATCCGTAAGCATTTTCGGAACCCAACGGGAACACAATTTGCGATAATTTAAGCGATTTGTGACAATCTCATGCGAAACAGTTTTTGAAATTTGTGGAAACTCATCACAAAGCATTCTTATTGTGAACCGTCTGTTTTCACGAATTTTCTCATTCACTTTTGCAACCAAACCATCATTGACAACAGAAGGTCGGCCACTCCGCGCTTCGTCATGAACATTGGCCCGTCCATCATTGAATTGTCGAACCCACTTTCTAACCATTCCATCAGTCATTACATTTTCACCATAAATCTCTACAAGTTGACGATGAATTTCAGCTGGCTTAACATTCTTTGCGTTCAAAAACCGTATTACAGAACGCACTTCACAGTCGGCGGGACCGGCAATCGTCTTAAGCATTTTGAACGCTCACTAACGCATGTAATCACAACACAATCCGGCTGCAATGGCGTCAGTGGACAGACAATGAACCACAGACACGTGTGCACATGCGCGGAACTGCGACACTAGCGCTGCGGTGGCGGTAGACCGAAACGGTACTTACTTTCCGGACACGCCTCGTACTTTGTAATGAAATGACACCGCCGTTCGCGGCCATGGCAGACGTACAGAAATTACGAGGCTCGAATTCCTTCGAGAAGGGTTAGATTTGATATCTTAGAATGACGTCCTGATTTTAAAAAAAACATCTAATAAGGCGAAGGAAATTCTTAAGAAATTAAGATTGAATAAGCAGTTTTGATTATAGATGAGTGTGCGTATTTGCGCCTCCTGGAAATGAAAAGTAAGTTTTTGTCTTTTTTCTACTTCTATTTTCATCTTGGCAATAAAGGCAATTTTCATTGTATCTGTTGATATTGTTATGTTGTTTACTTGATGAATCGATATATAAACACATAAATTGTTAACTTGATATTATATATAATATAATATCATATATACCTAAATTTTTATATTGTTTAATTGATATTATATAGTTAACTTGATATATAAAACACATAAATTGTTAACTTGATATTATATAATATACAATATATAAACTAAATGAGTATGAAACTGTAGTTCAGTAGATTCAAAAAATTGCATTTGTTAAATTAATTTGTTCGTATATATTTTAAATATCCTTACCACAAAAAAATTGAAAAAAGATATCATGTACATATAAAAAAGATTGAATAATTTACGAATGAAAAGATAAATTACTCCTGAAAGAAAGAACTGAAAGATTTTTTATATTGGTACATAAAAAAACAGTCATTGACATTAGGTTATATATATATATATTCTAGATTACAGATTATCAAACTCTTCGTAAAACAATTAATGTTGATCAACATTCGCGAACATAATGCAGAAATAACACATATTGAATTAACTTGGGAACTCAAAAGTCCGAGAGATTTTTTTTAAAATAGCCCTCAAGTTTCCTTTTTTTTTATCAAAAGGGGAAGAATTGGATCTAATAATTGATTTATATTGTCCGCCATGAAATACGTAAAAAAATATATAGTGATAAAGGAAAGACTCTTATCTGTTTGAAAATCTACACAATCCCTACGATCTCCGAATGGTGAATTCTTATCCATCACACAAGTCCGCTCCTTATTCTACTAATCCAGACGGGGGGGGGACATCACACGAACGAGCATTTTCGTGCAAAGACTGAGCAAAAGCAAAGCATTTCGAACAGTCCCCACCGGAACGAGGTATGGGCACCATTTTTTCTTTCTTCAATGTCATCCAGCAGCGCGTCTCGAAGAAAAAACATATATTTTCTTCAAGTGAAGGGATCTCACCCCTCTCTACATCCTGACCTTGCGTTATAGAAAAAGCAACGCTTGATTGGTTACACTTGTTGCCATGCGTTATTTTAGAGTGACCTTATACCCCCCGCTCGTAATGAGGGAGAAAGTCACCCTTAACTCTGTCCTTCTGCACGTAGACACTTTGCGACAATCTTGCACCAAGGAAATAAAGAAGGGGGAAAAACATCACTTATAGCTCACAATATAACAGATATCTTCTCCTTTTTTCAATACTGGGATGCTTCGGGGTCACATGAGATACTAGGAAAATTCCTTTTGGTAATTTTTCTTGACTGTTGTCAGTATCTGATACAGAAAAGTATTCTAATTGTTTTTTATTTGGAATTTATTTTTTGGATGAGCGCCGCCTCGATCAAGTTCATCTGGCGGATTCTTTGAATTATTCGTTCAATCTTAATTTCTGAAGAATTTCATTCTTTTTACTAGATGTTTTTTCGTATTTTCAGTGTTATCTCGGTTTGCTTGCAGCAGTAGCGCGTTCCAGATGCTTTGCATGTTTCTTTCTTTCTTATCTTACTTCCTCTTGCATCGTGTTTTTGCGCTTACGGTATCCGACTGTGTTGGGAAACATTTTTTTGAAAAATAACTTATATATATTTTTAACGTTATTTTTCAACTGCATATATTTTAAAACTATGAAAATATTGTAAAATTAGGCTTTAAAAATATAATTTAAAAAAAAAAAACTGAGAAGTTCGAAGAAAAATGACTAAAATATTTGCCTTACGCTAACAGCCATAGACAAAATCATATTCTATTTATACATAAATACTTGTCGGAGTACATTTTTATGACAGTTATCTGCGTTATGCTCTAAAATATTTCTTCTATTTCAAAATAGTTTTGAGATATAGCCGAACATAGTTACTAAACTGGTAATTTTTCATAAAAAATGCTTTTCGTTTATATTTAAGCACTAAAAAATAATACTTGAATTTAAAATCGACCTTAGTTTTTAGAGGAAAACATCAAGCATATTACTGAAAACAATCTCAGAAAATTTCATATCAATACTTGAATAACTTTTTGAGAAATCATTGTTACGGTCGACAGTTTTCCTCAAAAATATCATTTCTCAGAAAACGCATTTAAATTTTCATGCAACATAAAATAATGCTTACAGTTCGGTAATAAAACAGCTGTAACTCCATTTGTAATTCATGTAGAGTAAAAAGTGAGACAGTTTTAGAGCGCTGATTAAACAGGCTACAAAATTAAGGCAAAAAAACTTTTTTGATAATTTCATCAAAAACGACGATTTTAAAACCAGTCGGATACCTTAATGTCACTGTTTTATCTGTCCTGATTAGAAACTATACGACGGTTATTGGGGAAAGACGTCGTAATTTTGAACCGTGGTCAGATGAAGAGGAACGCTTGAACGGGCTCTCGATCCTCCAAATTTCCGTGCCATGCCAACGCGAAGTCGCGCTACCCACTCTGGCAAGAAGGTAGATTTGACGGACACGCGCACAACAGACCTGACGGATTTTCCATGAAATCGTATCTCGAATCTGCAATTCCCCAATCCTTAGACCGAGACTCTATTCCTAGATCACCTCGACCTTCACGAGAAGAACAAGTAATATAAAAAAAATGTTTTTAAGTCAATTCCTACTTAGGTGATTCGAGATATAATGAAAAACGTACTGCGCATGCGCAAAGATATGACTAAAATATGGGGATGCTTCGATGATCATATGGGTCATCCATATACCCAAGAATCAAGTCTGTAATGTTAATAGTTTTCGAGATATAATGCGCATGGGTCATGCAAAATATGAAATGACAGACAAGAAAGCGAATTAATATTGCATCGTCATCCAGTTCTGGCTATGTTTAAAGTTTCGAGTATATATAGGGAGAGTGTAAACTAATAATAGGAATTGAAAAAAAAGAACCCATACTCCTCTGCTTTGGCAAAGCAGAAAAAGATGGCCCTATTCAACATGCAGAACAGCGGACAATTCAGGATAACGTAGTTCTAGGGTTATTCTAGTTTTCGAATGACCATGCCAGCAGAAACACTTTCTCACGTTCGACGATGGCAGCCTGTCTCTCATTCTACTCTGTAGCTGCAGGCTGTTTTATTTTCTTCCAATAAATTAAACTGCGTTGAAAGAAAAGTTAGTACAATTAATTTCAATGCAGGTGACAAATTGCTAAACCTCTTTCAGTGAGAATTTAAAAAATGGTAAGAAATTCTGTGATTTGTAAACCTATATTCAAGAGAGCAATTCTGTAAGAGTTGCTATTTGGTATTCTTATTTTGAATTCCTTATAATTTCTTGACAATTCTATGGTGTAAGGAAATTGGTTCATGTGGACTGAGCAAGTCTCGAGTTTTAATGGGAATATATAGAACCCATTTTCAATTTATAAGGAACTGTCTTGAAAGTTTTTTTTTTCATTTCTAGAAAAAGAGAAGCGCCAAAATGTTTTCGAACAAAGAGCAATTAATAAAAAACAAAAGAAAAGCACGAAAACTTACAGAGGTGAACAAATGAAAAATTAATTTCAAAGCATTATATTTTTGAAATTATCATTCTTTGCAATGAGGCCGCTCTAGTGACAGTAGGCAGAGAAATACGACTAAAAAATGCGGAAATTTCAGTGCTTCAGGGTGTGCCTTCCTCCGTTTTTCAGTCATTGATTCTCTATTGTTTGTTTTGTGTCAAAGAAATGGTTCTAGCGTCGAATTAAACCTGCCATCCAATGTGCAAGGCATTTTCAGCATCTCTTCTTTCGTGTATCATAATTAGCACAATCGCAGCAATTCAATAACGGAATCTGGTTGTTTAGCTAAAATGATGCAAAATGGAGGAAATCCAAAAAGTATGACTTAAAATTCCCAGTTTTTTTTATTGATTTTACTAACAGCCAGCTTCCATACTCCCATAAACATAAATGAGTCTGAAGAACAAATTACAGAGACAAAAGTAAATAGGCTGAGGTTTACTTTATAATAACAGAACCTCTACTTCATAAAGATTTTAAAAAATATTACAATTGTATGAAGATTTTCTCGGTTAAGCATATGAATATAAAGATGTCATTTAAAATTACTATCTCAGAAAGATGCTAGATGTAGAAAAACAATCTTTCAATATTTTTTAAAATTGTTTTCGTCATTGATTTGAAACTACAGCGGACGCCGCTCGTATGATCGCTTTGGTTCAAAGCCAATGTGATCCCTACATCCGGATGATGAGTGCACCCGAATGATGAGTGCATCCGGATGATGAGTGCATCCGGATGATGAGTGCACCCGAATGATGAGTGCATCCGGATGAGGAGTGCACCCGGATGATGAGTGCATCCGGATGATGAGTGCACCCGAATGATGAGTGTATCCGAAATGTCGTAAAAATATTATTAATCTATAGGTGTACAAAAATGAGAGACTTGAAGACAGGAGAGGCACTCTTAGGGAAGGTTATGGGGACAAAACACCAGTGCGTTCATGTCTCTTTTTAAAGTCAAATTTGCTGAAAGCGTGAAAAATGAATAGCATGCCCTGGACACCACTTACCCTTGCCACTGATGACGCCTGGGGCCGAAAAAGCATATTTTGCCCCGAGCGCCACTGACAAGGAAAACAGAAAAACCAGACCATACAACATTGTTAGTATATTCTCATTCGGTTTAATTAGAATAAGAATATACATACAATGTACATAATTGAAAAGATGATGCGCATTTAATTTTTTGATCTTTTTTGTCAGAATAGCCTGTTTTACTTTTTAAGCATCCGTTGGATAAGTCGTCCACATGAATACTGCTCGTCCAAAGATTCAGCGCGGGATTGGACCGACCTTCTTAAAATGCGAAGGGCTTGCACAATTTATTCTGTTGACGGTGGTTTCTCTTCCGGACCCACTTCGCCGCCATTACCCTCTTCTTCTGTGGACAGCGACGATCCCTACGAGCGAATCACTAGAAGCGGCGGATTTTCTGTGTGTTTAGATACAGGAGAACCGCTCCAAGGTACTTTGATCGGTACAACCGATTCATCGTTGCATCCGTGATCACAGCAAGAGGCGTCTACCGCATTGAAAATGAAAAGAAAAAAATAATGAAATATAACCTTTGTGATGAAGGTAAACTTTCTGAAATAAGAGTTGTATTATCAGTTTTAAAGGCTCCAGCTCTCCTTGTAATTAACAAAATACTTATTGCTCGTATTTTTGTACTCAAAAATAAATTACTTTTTCATTTCTGCTTAAGACGATCGGGCACATTCAAAATAATTTTTTAAAATTTTCAACTAAACAATTTGAAATTTTGCAGGCATTAATAGGAGCACTATATAAGACAACACACAAAATGTCGCTGTAATATATTTATTTATGAGTTATGGGTTGCGTATAAATATAATTCCTAATAACAGTTAATGGCCTTTATGATAAATGTTCCAGGCGATCAAAATTACTCGAAATCACTCTAATTTTTTTATTAGTTAAGCTTACCCCTTTCAAATAAAAATTAATGTTTTTATTTAAATTTTAGTGTTTCAGAAAGGTCTTTCAAAACAAACACACATAATAATTCGAAAGTATTGATTTTGGAGAAAAAAATGCCCAATATTTGATATGGAAAAAAATTTTACAGTTTAATAACAAAATATCTTCTATATGAATGTCAAAATCTCTCCTCCATATATGTTTTTATGCTTACATAAAATGTCATGAAATTTGAACAAAAATTGAAGCGCCTGGAACATTTATCATAAAGGCCATTAATTGTTATTAAAAATTACATTTATACCCATAAATCAGAAATAAATAAATATATTGCAGTGAAATTCTGTGCGTTGTCTTATATAGTGCTCCTAGTTATGTCTGCAAAATTTGAAATTGATTAGTTGAAAAATTAAAAAAAATGATTTTGAAGGTCCCTGGTTGCTTTAAGAATAAAATTAAAGCAATTGTAGAATTTTAATGCGAATGCCTACTGTTTTTTAAAAGAAAATTCTATATTCTAGGTGAGAGGCGAAACGGCTGTGAAGGAAAGGGTTGCCAGCGACAAGAAAGACTTCAAAGAGGCAAGGGAGGAAGTAAGATCTGATGTTTCTTGCATAATTCACTGTCGTTCCCTTCGCAGTGCGACAGCCGTGACTAATTCCCCTTTTTCGAACAGGAGGAGCAGGCGGGATACGTTCTGAAAACATCGAAATACATTCCTGAATTAGTGGAACTAGCGAAAGAATACGACAGTAAGTGGTTTTGTTGGTATATGCGATGAGAAACACGAGAACTCATTTAAGAAACTTATCCTAGGTGATAATTGTATTTTCATCAATATTTATACGAAATTATTGTAGGAGATGCATTTTAAATCAAACTGATGTAGTTAAATACCAGTTTTAAATTGTGACTTGTGTTTATCCCCCAAACAAAGGGATTAGAAATGGCGTTCAAAAACTCTTCCAAATCACCACATTCCAACTTCGGAATGACTTCCTTTTCAAGACAATACTTAAGCAAAACGGGAGGCAGTTCCAATTTGATCGCCATCTTACATGAAGAACAATCGTCTTTCGCGAAACGACGCCATTGTAAGATCCCCCAAGATCATTAGCGACCAGTAACTTTTTCCCATGCCATGGGTCACTGAACAGAGCAGGTGTCTCGGCGGGAAGTCCAGCCTGTCAACAACGGACATCTCGCTAAAACGCCGACAAAGAGAGCCGGGAGTCCAGCCTGTCACCGACGGACCACTCGTTAGTGGAAGTGATTGATAGGGTCATTTAACTCCATCCTGAGAACCCGCTTGTGTCAGGAAAAGGACCAAGATGTAAGGAACCAATAATGGCTCGTTGAAATAGACTCCACCTACAAAATTGACGAGGATTCGTGGAGAGGCTTTCTGACCGCTCCTCCAGTGGGAGGGAGATGAGGGTTAAAAAGTAGGAGAGAATTTGGAAGAGGACA
The DNA here is from genome assembly GCA_013235015.1 of Araneus ventricosus. Taxonomy (NCBI): domain Eukaryota; kingdom Metazoa; phylum Arthropoda; class Arachnida; order Araneae; family Araneidae; genus Araneus; species Araneus ventricosus. The sequence continues at coordinate 140,495 of BGPR01003118.1, read as the reverse complement.
GATAACGAGCAGTTTTCCTTGAGTGATGACAACGATAGACTGAGGACTGAAATCTCAAGTCCGGTCGACGGAAGACCGACATCATTCGTTTAGGCCACTCGTAGAAGTGGGCCTGTTTTGGTTGTGTGACAGAGTAGGCTGAAGGAAGCCGGAACTGTAAGCAATTATTCCATAATTTTTCATAATTTTCTTATATTTAACCAAGAACATTGTTAAATAAAACTCTTGCACGCACGTGCTAATAAAAAAAGTGTATTTCTTGGTTCTGGACCTTCCTCCCCAGAGTCCTTAGCTGTCAAACACGTCACACCATCAGTCTGCCAAGCAAAGCATTGTAACGAACTCCTGTGATGTCAAGAGAAAGAAATCTTTTCATTTTGTCAATCTCTGCGAAACAGTTTCTCTTTTAAACTCTCTGCCGCAGCTTCTACTCGCATATTTGTGACCCGGCCACAGCAGCAACATGCGATATATTTAGCTTAATTTAGAAAATGTTAGTTATTTGTAAATGCTAATCAGTTTTAGGTAAACTTCTAGATCATTAGTAGACAATCTTTTCTACTTTCTTTAATTTTCTCGTTAAGTATGTGCAGTAGGTGTCTAAGAATATATATGCAAATGTACGTAAAGATATCCATTGCAATTCTAGCACGAAGACGAAATTCAGTGAATTTCAGTTGCCTGGATTTTGCAAAAATTTTCAAGCCAGCTTTGTACCTACTAGAGAATTTGCGAATGAAACCACCTCCACGTTGGAAAATCGAGGAGAGCAACTTTTTACTCTTATGAAATGAAATAAGTCTCCTATGATATTTAAAATTTCTAAAATTCAGTTTTGAAAGTATTCACTGCAAATAATATTCTATCCTGTTAGGCACAGGAAGCGAGTTTGCCAATATCATTTGTTAGTCTCGTAAAGTAGAGACAGGCAGCTTGAGTAACACTAGTTATGAAGAGCTGCTGGATAATAAGCTAAAAGTGTCCTGGCTTATTGCATGCAGTGGACTTTCTATGAGATAAGCATTTCTTATTGTTTTTAGAAATGATGAATCATATCAGTTAAAAGAGACATTTATTTAGACGACCACATTTAAGAACATATTTACAGATCACATTTCCATTTAACAAGGTTGATACTTGTCCTACATCTTATAGGTACAGCAACAGCTTACATGGCACTGAATTCTCTCCGAGGAGAGAATGCTTAGAGGACCTATAGACCGTACCTCCACTTCTAAATGACATAGTAGAGACATGTATATATACTCTGCTAATAATCAGTAGATCTACATATCAGCTGTGGGAATCGAATAGACAACGTCATACCATTCCGATTAAATAGCTGCCAATATGGATGTCAAGTGAAATGACTAGCTCAAAGAAATGACGTAAAAATCTTAAAGAAAGAATGCTTCGAATCTTAGAGTAAAGGTAAGAGACAATTTAGAAAAGATGCAACCTTCGTAGCTTAAAATGCAGAATTTCCTAACATATCCAAAGAACGAGAACTCGGTAACAGAAAAGAGACGGAGAAATTCAAATGAGGAAAAAAAAGCTGAATTGTTATTGACGAGTTTTTCTTTTCTTTATGCTGCACACTAAAACACAATTCCGTGATTCATTTTTTTCTCTTTTTGTGGCTCACACTAATTTAGACATTGATTATTTTGCCCTCGTTAGATTTGAGTTTGAAATCCTCGTTTCAGAAGATCGTCTGCCGTAACTGCTGTGTTGGAATGGATGTCTGCATCTAACGAGTCTATTCTGGTACCCCCGGTTGGGTTGGGAGACGTCACTTTTCCCGTTGTTAACGTGCGGAAAAAGTGACGTCTCCCAACCCAACCGGGGGTACCAGAATAGACCCGCAAATCTGTGATGAGACTGCAAACTAAAAGAGCTGATTTATATTCAAAGCCATCCGGTGCAGAACAGTTTGGTCGTAGTTTTTCCGGAAATTATCAACCTGATGAGCAGAAGCCGTGCTCTTGGGCAGCTGGATGGACGCAGTGTTGGATAATGCATCCATTCATCCAGTGGCGGCTCGTCCATTAGGGTTGCAAAGCTGCAGAACTCCCTGAACATTTTTTAAACTTGCATTTTCGTTTTTAATCTTGTTCGCTTGCTTTTTCACTCTCAAGGTTCCATGACTTACGAAAATTCAAAAAAGTAATAAAAAATTGAAAAGAGAACAGAAAATGAATCAACAGGAGAGAAGCAGGTCTGAGCTGCAAAGTACTCTGCCCCCCCCCAAAAAAAAATTCGTTCACGGCGAAGAAAATCCGGAGAGAAAAAGCAACCCTTTCTCCCTTTAAGTTAGACGGTTTATGGATTGCCGGGCGAGCAGCTCTGGTTGGCACGGAGCCAAATGAACGAGGAAAAAGATGCTGTTTTAATCCTCTGTTGCGTCTCTGCCTGCTAACTAAAATTTTCTCTCACACCCGCTTTTATAATTCAGCTTCAGGGACAACGTGATTTGCCAAATATCTATGTTCATCGAACCTCTCTACATTGGATAAAAAATTAATTGAAACAGAATTCAGGAATACAGCGGAATCTCCCTATAACGAAATCGCTTGGCTCCAGTTGAAAAATTCGTTATAGAGAAAATTTCGTTATACGGAGATTAGAGATTTTTGCAGTTATTTAAGTAAATGTTATAGACTTTTTAGTATGTGCTATAAGTTCAAAAATATTTAATTATGACTTTCAATTAAAAATGAAGTAATATTTATTATAAATTTGTTACAATTATACTAATTTTTATTGTATAAACAAAATGCTCAAAAGTGAAGACAATTCACCTATTTAGAGAATAATATGTACTAGTACGGATAAACATAAAATGCGTATTGTCACATCCATTTGCTGTTTCCACCCCGATTCTTGGAATCTTGACCCGTAGAAATGTTGCTCTCTCTTTATAAACCCAGGTCCCCACAACTGCATTACCCTTCACATAGCGTTCTATTGTTATGTGCTATCGCTGGAATGAACAATGCGAGTGATTCCAGAAACAGGCACGCGCGAGCGATTTGTTTGCGCAGAAATTAGCAACTTTCTACAAAAACGACAAAAATCGAAAAGATAGAGGTCTGAAAAAATTCGTTATAGGGAGACAACCACTTCGTTATATGGAGAATATTTTGAATGTTATTTAACTTTCCGATTAAAAATTTCGTTATAGGGAGAAATTCGCTGTAGGGAGACTTCGTTGTAAGGAGACTCTACTGTATTTGAAGAATATTGCTTGAACATTCTTAAAGAGGAGTCGAAAAAGATTTTCAATATCAGCTCGAGCATTTGATATATTTTCCTCTTTCGCGTTATTCGTTTTGCAACTGTTTAAGAAATGCAGCTGGTTCCTTCTGGTAATGTTTTGTTTCAAATGCCTGTTAGTTTCTGCAATAATCGGTCGGTATGAAATATTCTTAATTTGTGTCATAAGAGATGCTGTGTAGATGGGTCAACTGGTTAATAGTGCTAAGCAAAATGCAATGACCGACTCGTCCTCACATTGCTGTAGGCACTGTAATGCAGTTGAAATCCTAAAAAAAGGTTTGATGTACGTACTTCTGTCATAAGCGTATGATGCTCGATTCATTGTCTTTTGCAACAAGAATGTTTTATGCTTTACATTTTACATTTTTTTAAAACTTGTAGTATTCAGCGCGGCTAATTTTTTAAAATAAAAATTTAATGGAATGTTTTATACCTCGCAAGAATCATATTTGAGGCAAGAGAGAAAAGCCTTCCAGTGGCTTCTTTTTAGGTTGCCACAGAAGTGTTATATGAGTGTCGAATTGAAAGAAAAACATCAACGTTTGATACATAAAGTAACGGACATTGTACTGTAAAACTTTTGAAACCTTTTATCCACGGAGCTCGCGATGACATATTTGTTAAATTTATGAGCAGAAATTCACAAACTAGGGCAACGTTTTGAATCGCTGAATTTCATTTTGTCATGAGGTGAAATTTCAGAGCATCGTATGTCAACTACAGTAGAGTCTTCCTACAACGAAGTCTCTCTACAGCGAATTTCTCCTTATAACGAAATTTTTAATCGGAATGTTAAATAACATTCAAAATATTCTCCATATAACGAATTTTTTCAGACCTTTATCTTTTCGATTTTGTCATTTTTGGAGAAAGTTGATAATTTCTGTGCAACCAATTCGCTCACACGTGCCTGTTTCTGGAACCACTCACTATTATAATGTGAAACTTTTTCTGAAAATTTAACATCACGAAATGCAAAGCAATGAAAAATAACGGAATTTTTCAAGTAAAATAAACGTAAGTACATACTAGTACATATTATTCTCTAAATTGGTGAATTGTCTTCACTTTTGAGCATTTTATTTATACAATAAATATTAGTATAATTTTAACAAATTTATAATATATATTACTTCATTTTTAATTGAAAATCATAATTAAATACATTTGAACTTATCGCACCTATTGAAAAGTTTGGAACATTTACTTAAATAACTGCAAAAATCACTAATCTCCATATGACGAAATTTTCTCTATAACGAATTTTTCAATTGGAACAAGCGATTTCGTTATAGGGAGACTCCACTGTATTTCATTGAAACGTCACAAAATGATAATGATGGTTTTTAAGTTGCGTTCATTTGTGTAATTTTGTTTCTTTCCAAGTTGGCGAACTACACACGAAGTCATTCTTTTGAAAATCTTCAAATTGTTGAACAGTATTTTTTCCCGTCTTTTTCTTCATCTCGTAGTGTGAGTTCATCTTCATTTTAATACCGAATTTTTCTGCATTAAAATTACTCGTTCGGGCAGACAAATTCAGCATATCTCATTTATTCTTCACCCGAATAGATAGAATCAATCGCATCCATTCCAAACTAAACTCCTAACTTTTCTCTCTTAATATGTCTGAATTTTGTTTCTTTCCCCTACTAGAAAAAGGAGTTTCCTGTCTCAGCTTTTTTTCTTCTTCTTTTTTCTGCATTTCTCTTCCTCTTCTGAGAATATAGATGGCGCCAGGGAGACTAGGGTTTTACATATAAAGTAATCTCATAGCGTAGGGCACTTTTTATTATTTGGCATTCAACATGGGTAAGTTCTTTTGATTTATTTTATGAAAGCTTATTAATTAAGCTTGATGGCTAATATTTTGATTTCTTATTAGCGTTTTTGATGTTTTTTGCTGTTATTTCCTTGTTCGTTTGTTGTTTGATCTTGTGATTTGCCTCCTGGGATTCTGCGTTTTGGGAAGTTCGGGCTAAAAGAAGCTTTGTTTTAGCCTAATGGCTTGCTTCTTACAGAAAATTTCCCAAACATTCCTTTGAATCCATTTCGAAAAGTTCTTAGCCCTTGAGAAAGTGAACTTGAATGGATTCCTTGTTTAGTTTTCTGCTTTTCGTTTCCTTCGAATTACTCTAGGATTGCTTTTATTTCCTTCATTTTTTACTTTTGGCTATATGTTTATCTGTCTACTGTTCTTTGCTTTTTGTTTAGCTGCTGCAATTGCGCGCTTCTTAAACATTGGCGTAATTTTTTCTAACTTTCTTTCTTTCTTCTTAAAAAGTTCTTTTGTTATTTTACTTTAATTTTATTGTTTGCTTAATAAAATTTATTTTCTTGTTCTAGTTTTAAATTTTACTTAACTTTGTAAAAAAACCTTTTAAAATTTTTTTTTAATTTGCTATAGATTTTTTCGGTTGAAATCTAGAAGTTGGTACACAATCTTAAAATGGTGCCAAGTCGCCAAAGCTAATGCAAGTATTAACTGAATTTAGCTTTGGCGAGGCCGTGTTTTAAGGGTGTGTGCCAACTTCTGGATTTCAACCATTTTTTCTTGTTGTTTGTTTACATTCCAAACTAAGAATGTCATTGATAACTGAAAAGTAACTAGCTTCTGTCGACATAAATCAAGCTTTAAGTGGTCAACTAAGCTACTGAAGCTGAAATGTTTCTTTTGCAGAGGTGTGGCGCCAGAAGGAGATTGTGGGCATTTTCGACAAATGCGACGAGGAGATGATCCGCAAAGAAGCTTTCCAGGAAATGGAAGCGAACGTCCGCCTGCAGACGGACAGGATGATGAGGGAGGAATTGTACCGACTCACGGAGGTAGGGATTCCATCTTTGCTGGTGGTCGTGTGATATTTTCTCCTCTCGGATGAATCGTGGCCATTTTATATTTGAATCGATTGATGTTAAAAGGGGACTTCTGCACTTTCGGCGGAAATTACATTTTTGTTTTCGTTTTTAATTTGATGAAGGCGAATGAGTCTGGTGTAACCAGCGGGAGTGGCCTCCCCGAAACTTTCTCGCATACGACCAGTAATGTGGGGTGGGTAAACACCCAGTGGGTAGGTGAATATTTTTGGGGTATTTACCCAAGGCCTGGTTATTTTGAAAAAATAATTATGAATGGTGATTTACAATGAAACATATAACATTTATGAATTCCCAAAAACTTAATATTTTGCAAAAAATTGCGTATGTTCGCAATTTTTACGCGCGCTGAGGTACCACAACTTTATTTAACGTTTTTGAGTACGAAATCTTACTATAGATATCGCGCAACATTTCACTACACCTCTGGTTAATCACAGGAGTTCATCTGGAGAATGTCAAAACGAAGTTTCGTTTTGGGGATTGCCATAATTTCCGAAGAGCGTGTTTGCGGCTCGCTTCAATTTCCGCCAAGGTCAAGCGCCAACCATACTCACTTGAGTTAAATAAGCGAAACGCTTGCCAACACATAGTCGTAATGTGCATTTTGAACTAAATATACAATTTGAACACTTGTTTTTAACCGATTGAGATGAAAATTGGGCACAGATCTATAATTAATGTTAGCATCCGCGATATCAAGTTTTATTTATCTAAGTCAAAGGGCTATGAGATACAAGTATACGATTATACAGACCGACAGACAGTCAACCCTTTGATGGATTTGGACCAAAATTTTATACGGACCTACATTCACGATAAAACTGCGTACCAAATTTTATCCATCTTGCTATTTCAAGTATTTCAGTTATAGTGTTCGCATGACCTCGAACTTACAGATAGACTGACTTCCCGTTGACGGATTTTGTCCAAAATTTGATAGAAACCTACAAATTATGTTTAAAGACCACATACCAAATTTTATCCCCGTATCTCTAAAAGTTTTCGAATTATCGTGTTCACAGACACACACACGCGCACACAGACACACACAGACATAATTTTAAAGTTGTATTTTTCGGACTCAGGGAGGTCTAAAACGTGGAGATTCGTCAACATCTCGAGTTCGAATTTTTTGACGATTACAATACTTTCTCTTTGTATACTTCGTATACGAGAAAGTAAAAAAAGGGGCTTCTATCATTCGCAGCCACGTTTCGGTACAACATCAAAGTTTCCGTGCGACGTTAGAAGAAGGCTTCTTTGCAGAAGAGCCCTCTCAGCATCGATGGAACAGTTCTCTGCCAGATGTCGGAAGTCCCCTTTCAACACCGATCGATTCATTTGCTAAGTAGTCGAAAATTAAATGCTTTCACCTGACTTTCTATTCCTCTTATCTGGCCATCGATTGTCATTTCAAGACTTCGAGCAAGGGATTATTTCTTTATTCGAAATCGACCTTTTACTCAAACATGCCCATTCTTTCCCATTAGGGAATTCTTCTTAATGGAAAATGGGACGACTGATTTTTCTTAATGGCATTGCATCTGTTTCGTTTGAAACCAGATCGAGAACAGTGTTTTCAAGTACCGGCACACTGTCGAGAAAAAAAAAGCCGATACTGCTAGTGCAAAGAATGGCTTTTAATATTATGGCACGGCAGTTATGAGATAATTTGAACTTCTGTAATTTCTAAATATATTAAACCATTTAATGGGAAACTGTAAATATTTTCCCTATGTACTGTTACAAACATGGGAAGTCGCTTCCCAGCAATGTGAATCTTATGGTTGGGAAGAGCGTTTTACAGGGATAAGTATGGGATGGCTAGCAGCAACCACGTCTGGTTCCCCGACCTTGTCGACAAATTTGGCGACGAAATATGGGATCTCAAAGGTGCTGGAATCTTCTTCTCGATATTTCCATTAGGAGAGAAGATACGCTTGAATGTACTAGATCATTCCATGTGACGTCACGGCCTGCCGGGGGGAAATATATAAGGAGAGCGCTTGGATGACGGAGTGTGTGTTGATCGACTGGGATTGTCTTGGAGCGCGAACGTCTTTGGAGTTCTATCCGCTGTGCGAGCTAGTAAGCTGTTAGACGCCGAGCGGCAGTATCGTTGATCCATTGGGAGCGACTTGAGAGCTTCGTCCGCAGTGCGAGCTAGGAAGCTGGTGAGCTGAGCGCTATAGAAAGTGCAGTTATTGTCTACTAGTTGTTAGTCATTTGCTGACGGTTTGTGCTGTTAGATAACAAAGTGCCGAACTGTTATTACCTGTGAAATGTCGTCTGTTTACATTGGTAATCTGTGCAAGAACTATCGTTTCCTGTACCTGTGCTACGTGTTTTCCCGCACATTTATAAATAAGATAATGATATTCGAATGCAACGAAAATATCCGGCAAAAAGGAAAGGGTAGGTCAGGTATACGATAAAAATCCAAAATCACATAGGAACATGGGTGCTCAAATGCCATCTGGAATCAGCGGATGGCATTTAAAATAATACAGCTTTGGCCACAATTGCCGACACATTTTGAAATTTGCACATTTTTTTCCGAATATCTCCTCGAACTTCGACCATTGAAGATTCGGCCACGAGGGCATTTTGGGGATCGACCAGAAATCGATGAATGCGAAAAGGGATTTTGGCTCACTCCATTTCACAGAAAGCTGATAATGGTTTACAACTTTCGTCAATTATTTTGTGTCTTGTGCGCATTTGCATGCATTTTCGTAAAAATAGCTGGAATATTCGGGAAAATATAAAGGTTTCTTTTAAAAATCCCATTTTTTGCATGTTTTTTACTTATAACTTACGGCGCTTTCAAACAAATTGTTTGAAACGTACAGAATATGCGACAATATGTTAGAGCCATTGTCTTAAAATTTGAAGTAACTACTTTGAATATCAGAGAAGAATGGGCATTTGTAGTAAATAATTTTTTACTACGCATGCGCGAAAGGTAGCGTAATTTTTCTTTTACAATCTCAGAGCCATATATATAGGACAAAAATTTCAGTTCAATAGCTTTAAGATTCAGAAAGAAATCGGCATTTTGACCAGCGCTGTTTTATTTTAAATGCCCTCTGCTGCCTCTAGATGGCATTTGCGACCCATGCTCCCGTGAGGGGCTGTCCATAAATGTCACACTTTTTTTTTAATATTTTTGACCCCCCTGTGTCACACTTCACCTTACCCCTTCCCCTTGTCACATGTCACACTATATTACATAAACATAAACTTGCAGTTCAGAAACAAAGCACTATGTTATAGATCATATTTCAAATTTTATTTTTAAACTTTAACTATGTGTTTTAATGACATTTGTGAGCGTAACAATAATAATGATTATATCTGTACTTATTTTGTATGAAATAAGGTTAAGGTTTACACCAAAAAACCTAATTAAAATACAATAGTAATAAAATATTAATTTAAAAGAGCAATTGTAAACAGTAGTATTTTGGAATTTGATATATTTTTCTTTAAATCTTACTTTTACTTTATGAACACAAAATACCCTTAAACAGATTGAATTTAAAAAAAAAAGCGCCCAATAAGATCAACCTGTTTGTGCCACTGCCAGTTCTACCACTCACACAGGTGGGGAGACGTATCTTTTGTTGGACATTTCAAGGGTGTGACAGGAGGGGGTTTGCTTCTAATGGTGAAGAATTTCTTTTGCTACCATATTCTCAGAACCTACCCTGAATGCCTTTTTCAAAAAGGAAGGAATAGAAGCGAAAAAAGAAATCACATGAAAGTTGTTTTAGCCCCGATTAAAAAAATACCCCCAAATTCTAGTAATTTCAAAATAACTTCAAAATTTAATCTGCTGATTTTAAATGTTTTTATTTTAACCAAAATGTGTGATGTCACACTTCTTGTTACCCCCTCCCCTTGTCACAAACTGTCACAATTTCACGAACTCCCTCCCCCCTTCCAAGCGGGACATCATTTGTGGACGGCCCCTGTGATTTTGGATGCTCATCGTTTGCCTGAACTACCTTCTAAGATATTTTCGGAGCACCCTGTATATTGTTATTAACCCCATCGGGGGACACCGCGAGTTCGCGGATGAGAGGCTGCCATATAAGTAAGAAGGCTCTCGTCAAAACAATGGCACAATACTGGTGCTGTGGCTCTTAAGGCCAACTTCCGATGACAGGTCGTACCCCGGTAAAACGGGGAGTTGTTGCATGAGCCTCTCGTAATGGGAGCCATTATGCAGGAACCACAGTGCCCGACTATCTGTCGCGGCGGACGGTCATTCTATAGTTTACCCGGATGCTTTGGTAAGGCGGGGTGATGTTCCTTTTGGTCTTATATTGTTATTAAAGTATCCGAACACGTTAAAAAGTCGATTTTCGGCCAAAATTCCCATTTTTTAATTTTTGATGATTTAGATATTTCTTTCATTTACCTTTCTAAAACATATTTACTTTTGTCGGTACGTTAATTAGAAGACGAGATATTAATTGTTTTATAACAAACTGAAAACCGGAAGTGGGAGTTTAATTAACTGGAAGTTGTCATTTAAAGGACAGAATCCTGTCAAAAATTCTTTTAAACTGCATTTTTTCAAGTTAATATGATGTTAGTATATTTTTAGGAATTTTTTTTTAAGTTTAGATAATTTAAGCGCGTGGCAAAACTAAAATTTGATTTTCCTCAAAACTAGATGTTACGCATAATTTTCAAACTTCAAACATGATAACTCAAGATATTATTATTCGATTGTTCTGAAATTCTGTGAACACTTTCTTCAAATGTGTCTCTAGTGATTGTACTAAAATAATGTATATTGTAACAATATTTTTTTAATTATGGTCTTTTATCTGAAAAATGACATGAAAAATTTGCTGAAAATCTTATAATGATGGTTCGATTAGCTCTAAAATTTTTATTTATCCAAAGAATGTTACGATTCTAGTACAAGCACTAGTCCATAGTATGTAGTTTATTTTAGTATTATTTGAATTATTACAAAAGTTTGACCTCTAGCATGTTTGAAATTTTTGGGAATTTCCTCTAAAAAGCAGCAGAAATTCAAGATTTTTGTAAATTTATAATAATTTTTACTCACAAATCATACTCTAATATTAATCTTTATTAAATTCGAATCTAAAAAACATATTTTGGTGTTTCTATTTCACAATTTTAAAAAAAAGTGCTCCGAACGTGTTCGGATACCTTAACTATTTATCCTAGTATGTGCGTACTTGTGCAGTTGAAAGTTGACGCCTGCGTACAAATGCCTGCTAGAAGACACTCTCGAACTTCTCCAGTCGAATTTATTGGTGTTTGAGATTTTACGAAGTGCTTAGAGCTGTTGCTCAGTAAAAGATGTGCAACACCATCTGCCGCATCAAACTGACGTTTCCGATGGCACATTCCCGAATCGCATTCTTTAGCAATTTACTTCAAGCAGTCGGTACATTCTGTATTAAAACACACTACATATTGTACCATATTCTCTACATAAATTACTTACAGCTGTGTAATTGTTTGGACAGATTCTAAACAAGATTTTAGCTTTTGAAAAGTCCGCTGACTTTCATTAACTTAAAAAAAATATTCCAGGCTTTTGAGAAGGATCTGGGTAAGAAAGGAAAGAAAGGAGGCAAGAAAGGAAGGAAGAAAGGCGGCAAAAAAGAGAAAGGAAAGGGGAAAGGAAAAGGGAAGAAAGAAAAGGATCTGACCCCGAACAGGTGAGCATGCATGTAAAGCCTATATCACACGGACAGCTGATCGTGGTCTGTTTCCGTGGGCACGAGGTTAATGCCACTCGCCAAAAAAGTTTTTAGCACGTGACCGATCAGACAAGATAACGAAAATCGTGGGCTGTGTTCAACCGGCTTGAAAATGCACACGATGGTGACGAAAAATCGTCAGTAGCGAAAATTCAAACCAATAGGGTGTGACTTCGACGGTGACGTAGTTTGCTTCCCACAATACCGAAATGCTGCCCGACAGGTTGCCTCAATGCGTCACGTGCTACAAACGTTTTTGGCGACTGACATTACCCTCGTGCTCACTTAAACAGACCACGATAAGCTGTCCGTGTGACATACGCTTAGGGCCTTCGCACACTAGCTTATATTTCGTCACCAAGGGAGAGCAAAACCGCTTCTAGGGCGTTTGAACCGGTTTTATTAGCCCGCAAAGCGAAGATGGGAGCTTTCCAGCAAAGCGAAAAAGATCCATCCAAGTTCATGGGCGTGAATAACTGAACCAATCAGGTTCGACTCGCCAGTGACGTCACTGAAAATTTAGGCGCGATTTTCGGACTACACAGAAGCCTTTTCATACCGTGTTCACGCCATCACCATGAATGCTAGAAAGTATATTTGGTACAGTGAAATAAGGTAGATGCTCCAGTTTTTGCCACATTAAAAGAAAATTTGAATTTTCACAGTGAATGACTGGCTCAAGTTTATATATAAACGCCAAAAAAAATATTTGCATCGCCTAAAAGGCAATTACACATTGCAACTGTCATCCCTTTTTTGGGGGTTGTCAGATCGTAAAGAAGGGGCGTCCAACCCCCTTCGGTCAAGGATACATTGAAGGAGAAACCGCCCATTCTCCCTTGGCCCGCTTGTTCTCCCTTGGTAACGAAATATAAGCAAGTGTGCTACAGCCTTTAATGCTCTTCGTTTCCTGTAGTTGAGCTGCGACGTTCTGACTGAGACGTTTTCCCCCCCCCCCCCAGGAGCTTCGAATCCCTCGTGGAGGAGCTGATCAAGGAGAAGATCATCGTCGACTACCCCAAGTTCTCCCTGTCCGACTTCATCGGCGACTACAACTACGTGGGGTCGGTCCAGGACCTCGAAAGCGACCCCGAGAAGGACGCGATGCCCTGCCTGGGGGACATCCGGCGGATCATCAACGAGTACTGCATCCTGCCCATGGGTAAAGCGACGACCGTCAGCAGCAGTTCATTAATTCACAATGTTATAAGCTTATCGCCTAAAAAATTGTGAATCAAATTCTGCTAATACAACAGAATTTATGCCAACTTCTGACCACGGTGGCAAGCTCTCGGCTCTGGGACCGGAGGGTTCCGGGTTCGAAACCCGATTCCACTGAAGATCCGTCTTGTATTGGGCCTGTTGCATGCTAAGGGGTCTATTCTGGTACCCCCGGTTGGGTTGGGAGACGTCATTTTTCCCGGCCGTTAACAATGGAAAAAGTGACTTTTCCAACCCAACCGGGGGTACCAGAATAGACCCCTAAATCATACGTAGGGTCCAAACATCCTCCCGTTGGTGTCCTGCGGAAGTTTAGAGAGGGGTGTGCCAGCTCAGGTGTCGTCCTCGTCATCTGACCGAGGTTCAAAACGACGAGATCCGTCCCCAAATAGCCCTCGTGTTGCTTCAAAACGGAATGTTATATAACTAAACTAAACTTATGCTAATTTCTATTAATAGTTACAATTCATAAAATTTAGCAAAATTAATTAATTAAATTAAAATAGAAACATATTTTGCATTAAATAGAAAGGCGCACAAGCAGCCGAATCTAATAAAATACAAAAACAAATAATAGAAATTTAAATTAAAAGGAAAATAAATTAAAAGAAACAAAAAGTAAACAATAATAATAATGAAAAATAATGAAAACAATAAACGTTTTTGCGCGGAAACGCAGCAGCAAAAAGTAATTGCTTCAACAGAAATGTTTTTAAAAATAATACAACAAAAACTATAAAATAAAAACCAAAAATGCTCTAATACTTAGAACACTTTAATTAGAAATTATTCAAAATGGAAAAGAACTAAAATGGCGTACTCATCAGAAACCACACGCCATTTTTAGTTCAAAAAGAACAAAATTTTCTGTGGAAAGGAATGACAAAAAGTCAAAATTTATTCCTTCCTGTGGTCTGAATTTTGTACGACTAATTTCTATTAAATTACATTGATTACGTTACTTTTTTCGTGAGAATGGTAAAAAATTGGCCTGCGAAGTGTTTAGCTTGGGTAGATGGTGATTACTTAATTCACGAACAAAATCATACAAAAGATTGAGAAAAGAACAAATCAACGAACGCTGTGCGCGTTGTTCTAAGCTATAAAAATGAAATTGATTAGATTATTGTTCTGATTTTAAACTCGTGTGGCTTCGGAATGGGCTGCCTTTGAGTGAAAAAAATAAATAAACGAATGCATGCACGGATTGAGTAAAAATTCTGAAAGATCGCCTAGCAAATTAGATTTATCAAAACTTCCTCATAATTCTTGCCATCGCTTGGCCAGGGATGCTGCAGAGTCAACGAGAATGGAAAAAAATTTCTTAAATTTCCAAAATGTAGAGAAATTTTGATATATTGAATGATGGGTTGTGCTCACGACAGGGTCGCAGTCGGCCATTCGTCGGGAGGGGCGGAAGCAAAACAAAATACAAATGACTCGGAATTTATAGGATACTTGAACAAAATTAAAAATAGATGGCAAATATTTCAAAAAATTATCCAGAAAGAAATACTATTTTTTTTCTGGAAATTTCGCTTAGAGAGATTTTTTATAGAAAATGGGTGCACACTGGTTTCCTCTGCCGAAAAATGGAATTGAGACGGATGCCAAATTGTGCTCCTGCATCATAAGCCCCGGGTCTTCATTGCTAAGTAATTATTATTATTATACGTTTTTTCCTTACCTTGTAATAGTTATGGACTTTTTCAAGTCTGGTAAACTTGGAAAATGTCCATAATTAGATTAATTAAAGAAAATTAAATTTTTTTAGCTTGAATTTTTTTTATTTATTTGAATTCTTAAAAACTTTTTTTGTGTGTGTTTTCAGTAACATTTTGTTTTGGAGTGCGATGTGTCGTTTTTTGTGGGGATGGGGTTGTTAAAAAACTATCCTTTTGAGTGTTTCTTTGTGTGGGTTGAACTTGTTCGTTTTTTTCTCTCAGTTTTTATATGTGAATTTTAAAGTGCCTTTGAAATGAAAAAAAAGTTTTTATAAATCCCCTCCCCGGAAATTGTATTTTTTATTTTTCCCATCCACACAGTTTTATGATTTTCCTTTATTTTGGCTAGGTTCACATTGTAAATTGATATTTTGTAATAATGTAATTGCTCAGGATTAATCTGAGATTTATTCAAATTCCGCCTCTGTTTTTCGGTGCATTAGTTTAGTGATTTGTTGTGTAAGTTATTGTAAAAATATGGGTTAATATTTTTATATTTTTTATGTTTCCTAAATCCACTGGGTTACAGAAGCACGAGCCATCAGCCAAAATGCTTTGACTTTCCCAGAACACCGCATAATGGATAGAAATTGAATCAAAGCCTCGAACAATAAAATCAAATCAAAAATTATTTGACTCAAATGATTAAAAAACACAAGAGTGAATAAAAACTGAAAATATAAATACAAAATCAGAAATAATAGAATGAAGACGTAGTAGAATTCCTATCTCTTGAGTCGGCTAATCCATGAGCCGGTTCATTATTGTGTTAATTAGGACCCCGGGGATCCGAAATCTTTTTTTAATTTTCTGAGAAATTTTTGCAGAAAAATGAAGGAAAAATAATCAATTACGAAATCAGAAACAAAGCTAATGCTTACTCCTAGCTTAAAAGAAGCATCCGAATTGGTCTTTAAGAATGAATACAGCACCTTAACCTTAACTGAAAGCCTAACCACCTTGGTTAGGCTTTCAGATTACTAAGTTTAACGAAATTGCCACGTTAAAAGAGAAGGTTATTCTTCAAGTTGTGAGGTTTTGGACAAAAGGATTTCAGCCCCCTTTTGTGGTCATTTTCGCGCCATAGGGAGTCTATTAGACCTGTTATCGTTCAGCAGTGACAGATGACTTCTAACCTCGATTCTTTGTGACAGAATCCTTTGTTAGAAGACCCTTCTTTGGGTATTCTCAGAAAAGTTGGTCAAACTGACCCTCCCCTGACCACAGACACTCCCTCTCATTATGTCGCCGCGTGACACTTGGGGGGGGGGGAAAGAAAAACTTGTAGAAGGAAAATCTCGGGTCTGACACTCATATGGAACTTTTCTTTCCCGAGACAGTCTCGGGTCTGCCGTTATGAGAGGACAAAGTTCACTCAGATATCTCGGGCCTGGCGCTAGGAGGGTTAATGAGTGGAAACAAACCCATATATCTTCTTTTCACCCTCCACTTGTTTGCCACTGTACCGCCGCGTGGTCTTTCCGCACGCCTTCACGGAGCACCCAGAGTTAATCGAGAGTATTCCCGTTTAATCCGAATTCCCCAATTAGTTCGGATTTCCGGGATCCACGCAGGGCCGTACCGAGGTGACCCTGCGCCCTTGGCGGAACTGGCAAAGTTGCGCCCCCTCCCTTACGTGATACATTTTCATTAATTTTTCATCCCTTCTATAAAACCCCCACCCGGAAAAAACTACATTCTACAAATATTTTTATACACATATTTAGCATATTTTATGATTTATTAAATAGGTTTAATAAAAATTACGTATTCTTAAAAAAATACTTTAATGAACTACATTCATGAAAAATACTGTACACAACATGATAAATGCATCATCAAATAAATTACAAATTGCACATATTTTCGAAAAGACAGAAAATAATACAAAATCTATATCTTATTGCAGCTATTAAACATTGGCTTTTGTGTTATGCATAGTAAAGAAAAGAATTTATTTGCTACGCACTATGTATAGTGTATAGTATATACATAAATTAGAAATAAAAGGAATTAGAGTTGAAATTAAGAGTTGAGTATATATGAGCTGAATTCAAATTTTATTAATATCAAATTACTTTTTGTAGATAAGAATATCATCTATGAATCTGTTGGTCTGCCACATCAGCAAGTTTACTTTATATACCATTATTCTGCTTATGGTAGTTTCTGTTTGTAATTTTAATATATTACTAACAAAGCCCTTTAGAGACGAGCTCGTTTGCTTGGAATATCCTGGCTGTTAAACAATTAATACGGAATTCATAACTATTTAAAATTTTACCTTTATTCTTTGATAAAATTTAAAAATGCGAATTTAATGAAAATTGAAATATATGCGAAATTAATTAACTTTCGCTCACCCTGCTTTCGAAATAAAACATTTTAGTGTTAATTGTATTGAGCTAAACGCCTCCGCAAGACCAAACTAAACAGCAACAAATTAACAGAAGGGAAAGTTGTAAAATATCTAAACGTCTTATTACATATCGAATGAAAGAATAATATGATGATTTGAAAAACTAAAAGAAATAATCCTAAAGTAGAAACTAAATTTCCAAAAAAATTTGTAGAAAAATGTTAAAAATATCATTTATAAAAAAAGACAAGTACCAAAAGTTTCCAAATAATAAAGTTTGTGAAGATAATAAAAGTTCATTTTCATTTGTTTCTTAGTCGAGATGTCAAAGAAAAGAAACCTGAGTTACAATAATTGCGAAATTAAAATGAAACTAAGAATCTGTAATTCGATAGGAAAAGAAAAAAACAAAATGCATATGTCATTTATCTCATTATAATTGAAGAGAAAAAGTATCATAATTAGTGGCGAAAAAGAAAATATTTCACTGTATAAAACTTATCAAATGAAATAAAAATCACTTCATTTAAAGAGCTTGAGTTGAAAAATATATTTCAAAAAGTATATAAGAAAAAACTGTGGGTAAATGAAAATCTACTTTGAAGCTAGAGTAGTTAAATGTATCAAAGAGAGCAAATTTTGTTCACCATGATGTTAACAATGGTTAAAGGTCATGTGATAAAATATCACAAAAAGCCATCAACCCACCCTTCCTCGGCACCCGGGTCTACATTGAGTGACCGACCGTTACGACTCCATCGGGCACTGTGGTCCCCGCATAATAGCCCCCATTACGAGCGGCTCATGCGACGACTCCCCATTTTACCGGGGTACTACCCGTCATCGGAAATGGGCCCTAAGAGCCACACCACCATTACTTGTATCCACCAAAGAAGCGAGTACTAGCTAATTTATGCGGCAGCTTCTCATCCGTCAATTTCGCCATGCTGGGATCATGTGATTAAATATACGATTATATAAAAAAATAAGGAAATTAGTGATAATGTAGGTAAATAAGGAAATTAGTTTGTCATTTTAAAATTAAAAAGTATTGTTGCAAATCATACATTTCTTAAATTTCTTTAAATTAAAGAAAAAAATTGTGCAGTTATTAAATTGGTATCATTGAAAAGAAATATATATTTAATTTTAAACTGACGTAAAAAGTCATTTTCTAGATGATATTTTTGAAAAATACAGCGAAAAAACTGCAAAATCTTGCCTACTTTTATATTAACTGAAATTTTAAATATCTCTTAAGCTTTGAAAAGTTGATAGTGATTCTACTCTTGTTTTGAAGAGCAGGTGCGCCAAATTTCATCAATATCAAGCAAAAATGAGAAGTTTTTAAAAAGACAAATAACATTCATCTTTGTATGCATTATTGTAAAGTAAAATGTTATGGTTAAATCAGTTACGATGAGCAAGACAAGTAAAATCAAGGAGATCATGATTTTGGTGTAGAATGGTTGCATTAGATTTTTTATGCAATAAACTCTTACCACGAAATACTATAATGTTAATTTTATATTTTGCTTGTAATCATGCATATTTTTATTACTAATAAAAGCACATGTATACATAGGTGACTGTCTGTTGGCGTTCTACAAGACAGACCGTTGAGCCTAGAGTTGCCAAATTTGGTACTATGAAGGGTAGCAAAGTACACCACAGTGAGTTTTTAAAAAAAATTAATGAATTAAAACTTAACAAATAATTTTTTTTTGGGGGGGGATTCATCGATAATAGCCGAAAATAATGACATTTAAAAATAATTTCTCCACCGTCTTATATTTCAAAAAAAATTATCTTCTAAATGATAACAATCTAGCTGTCGTGTAATTTTTTCTTAAATTTGACAATTTTTTAAAAAAATATTTTTATGTACAATTTACAACAATGCTGGATTGAAAGTCAAACCAATTTCACTGATTCATCAAATCTTTAATTTAATATTTCTCTTAATGTTTAATTTAATGTTTCCCTTACGTTTTTTTAAATAATATGAAAAATTATTTTTATTATTACAATATAAAACCGTCTTTTGATGTAATGAAATGCTGCAATTTTCGTTGCTTTTCCAGGTTTTTTTAGTCAAATTTTTTATTAAATCTTTGCTGCTTGAAATAAATTTACTTTTTATATAGATTTACTAAATTATTTTGATAGATTTACTTTTAGCTATGATCTAAAATTCCTTTTTTTCATTTAGGGCAGATAATCTTTAATGGAAACCATACCATCTATTTATTTGTAATAATTAGGTAAAACATTCAAGTTATAGTCAGATAAATAAGGTGGAATAAATGTAATTTAAATCTGAATTATGCATGATCGAAATAAAAATTAATTTTCATTGAATTTAATGATATTAAAGAGCCATTCTGCTTAAGACTTTTTTAACAATTGAATGTAAAAGTCAAAGTCATTAATTTTATTAATTACAAAACAAATTGCCTTAAAATTTAGTTCAAATTAGCTTGCGAAAAATTAAATAAGTTGATGTTTTTTAAAATTGGTCGGCATAAATAATATATAATTAATGAAATGGACGAATCAGCTGGCAGTAGAAGACGGCTAGCATTTAATGCAACAAAATCAATTTAAAAATACAGAAATAATTTGAGCTCACCTCTTTAAAACTAATTTATCTCCTTAGAAAGGAATGAAAATATCCAAGTATTTCTTTATGCGTCCACTCTTTGATGAAACAAAAACAGAAAAGCAACATTTCCTTCGTATTATTTGTCAGTAAAGAAACACCAAAGGACCACTCGTCCAATAAGTACGATGTCCCTTTATCCTTCCCTACAATATAGTAAACAAGATGAAATAAGACCTCCCCACCCTGAAACACAAAACTCTATGAAAGCGCGATTCTCCTTTTCCTTTGAGCTTTTAATAGTTAAATTACGTGAATTTTTTGCCCTCCCTCCCCTCTTATCAGCATCTCAGAGGTTCGAAGAAGATTCTTAGGGCAGACGAGTTCCCTTGTCCATTTATTTTACAACTGTAAAATTAGATGCAAAAAAAGAAGAAAAGGCCTTTTGTTTTGCCACTTCTAGGCAAGAACCACACCCATGGTCAAAGAAGGATCCTTTTCGACCCTTTTTCCCTGCGGCAGCAATAAACTCAAAGCGTTCATTGCCGCATCAATTTGTAACATAAGCTATTTTGTTCCAAGAAAAGGCACAGGCCCTTTCTCTCTCTCTCCGTAAGGGGGTCACAACCAGACAAGCTGGCAACTTGACCACTGGATAAAACAATTAGCCACTCCCGTTATGCCGTTATGTTTAGTGAGCGACTGAAGACTTCTCTTCAATTTTTTTTTATTTGCACAGCAGATCATACCAATCTAACTCTTAAACTAAGTTTTTAAATGGTCATTTTTGCGCCCCCGTTCTGCCTGCGCCATTGGCGGGGGCCAATCTCGCCACCCCCTCGGTACGGCCCTGGATCCACGGTATTTTCCTTCTTTTTTCTCACTTCTTCGTGAAACTAGTTCCCTTTTCCCGCAGGATCGCAGGCGGTCCACTCGAAGGGGGCGTACGTCAAGTCCATCCTGATCGCCGGCCCCCCTGGCGTCGGCAAGAAGTCTCTCATCCACGCCGTCTGCAACGAGGTGGGGGCGACGCTCATCGACCTCTCGGCCAAGAACGTGAACGGCAAGTACCCGGGCAAGGAGGGGCTCGACATGCTTATGCACCTCGTCTTCAAGGTGGGCAGGATGGCCCAGCCCACCGTCCTGTACATCGGCGAGGCGGAGAACTACTTCTGGAAGAAGCAGCCCAACAACAGCATCCTGGTGAGCGGCACTCTCCGACTACGAGCAGCGCTGTGTCTCATTGGCGATCGTCTTTGATTTTTCGCGTCCCGTCTTAGGGGTCTATTCTGATACCCTCGGTTGGGTTGGGAGACGTCACGTTTCCCGTTGTTGAAGCGTGGAAAAAGTGACGTATCCCAACCCAACTGAGGGTACCAGAATAGGTCCGTTAGTCTTTGAGATTTGTTCTCGTCTACCATCGAAGCAGAGCCACCGAGACTGAGGTCGAAAGGGATTAAGATTGACCCCGCAATAACACGAATCGTGGCTCTGCACAGGCTGCCAGCCCACAGGCTGGTTGTAACCTGCCTATTCAGAAAATAAAACCGAGAGATTATTTGATTTCTAATCGTGATTGATACCTTAACCCTTTGGGTACATTTGACGAGTGAGACTCGTCATCTGCTCACTTGGGCGAAGTTACGGTGGACGAGTGAGTCTCGTCATCTGCTTACTTGGGCGAAGTTACGATGGACGAGTGAGTCTCGTCATCTGCTTACTTGGGCGAAGTTACGGTGGACGAGTGAGACTCGTCATCTGCTTACTTGGGCGCAGTTACGGTGGACGAGTCTGACTCGTCGTCTGCTTACTTGGGCGAAGTTACGGTGGACGAGTCTGACTCGCCATCTGCTTATTTGGGCGAAGTTACGGTGGACGAGTCTGATTCGTCATCTGAATTTAAGAAGAATTATTGGCGCAAATGGTCCTGCCAAATTATAATATCCGTGGGCGTCCTACAAGTAGCGATGCGCCACATCGTTTGCAAGCGTAAAATGGGCACATTTTCCGGAGAATATTCCGGCAACGGAATTAAAGAAACACCCTACAAAACAGTGTCGCGTATGTTATATAAACATAAAATAAGAAAAGAAACCACTTGGAAATGCCAGGTACCTTTGCATTTACCGACATGTTTTGAAAATTACCACACGGTACAAAATTATTAGACTTTAAGTTGGTTCTTGTTCTATATAAACATTTATATTTTGCAACTAAAATGCTGTTTCAAAAATATATTTATATCACCAGTATAAGTATATTCCAAATAAAATGTATTACTTTTACATATCAATCCATATAGCGACAAATTAAATCCGTCCCATGGGCATAAAAATCTTCAAATAATTCAGCACTCAAAGGATTAAGAACGAATTCACAATCAGTCCTTCAGGAGATTCGACACACACTGCTCAGAAAGTCTGCAGACAGTTCATAAAATCTGAGCAAAATGCAATAATTGCATCGAATGCCTGGTTAATCGGAAGCTGAAAGGGATGAGGTAGGTGGAGAGTTCTGCTCTCGATTTTCTCGTATACGTCCATATTGTGGTCTCCTTTTTATTACTTTCTCGTATACAAGAGAAAATATTGCAATTTAAAAAAAAATTCTTCCACGAAATCTCGATGAACCTCCGTGAGTCTGGAAGAACCATTTTTGGAATTACGTCTGTCTGCCTGTGTACACGAAAGCTCGAAAACAAAAGAAGCATGGCTAATGAAATTCGCTATGTGGTCTTTTACACCAAAAATGCAGATATACGTCAAATTTTGAGTAGAATGCACCGACGGAGAGTCGGTGCTGTTTGTCCGTTCGCATGCATGTAAACATGATAATTCAAAATGAGACTAACTACAAGGATTGGGCAGCGAGTTAGAACCGAGGAATTGTAGATCTGCATCACATTTTTGAGCCCATCGGTCAAAGGGGACCAAAATGCGTGCTCGGTTCTCTCCACTGTACTGCTAGGCTAAATATAAAGCTTGCTGAATTGTGTTATTGCACGAGGGAAAAAAGGGGGAGAGCCCTGCCGTCGGTTGTCTTTAGCTTTGTCGTAGAGTGGAGAGAACAGAAGACGCATTTTGGAACGATGCCTCTTCCTATTGACCCATTTCGCCCAAAATTTATTTGCAATCTTGTTACAAAGACATTTCGTCTGTTTTGCTCGCTGCGTTTTTCAATTATCGTGGTAACTCGTCAGCTCAGAAACAAGCGGTGCTGCAAAAGTTGTACAGATCTAAACTTGTGGGAAATTTTGTGCTGATTATTTTGGTTTATAATGATCTTATACTAAAAATTAATAGTTTTTGAGTTATAAACAAAACTGTAAAAAAAAAACCAAAATTTTTTTCATATTTTTGGCTAAAACCAAAATTCTAACAAAAAGTTTTGACGGCAAATCTCAGAGTCGAAATCAGCGCCCAAAAAACATAAAGGAGAAAAAAATTACAGCTCCTCCAGAATTTGATTTAAAAAATTACTTAATAACTGAACTACTGAGAAAAAGCGAAAAAAAGCCACGCCAATCGAGAGATAGGGAAAATGCAGCTCAAGGGAATCTAATTTCAAGAGGAGAAAGGGTTGCTTTTTTTTCTCCGGAATGAGCTCTTTGCGTTGCTGACTGCGCGAAAATCGGTCTTTGGGACGGGCAAAACTCTCTGCAGCTCTGGTCTGTCTCCCTCTTAATTCTTGGTTGATTTTCTGTCTTCCTTTAGCGTTTTTTATTACTTTTTTTTACCACTTTCGTTGATCATTGAAATCTCAAAGTGGGAAAAATTAAACCAATTAAAATAAAAAGTGAATACAAGCTTTTAAAATAATTTCAGGGGTGACTGCAGTTCTGCAGCCCTAATGGACGAGCCGCCACTGGTGGTAACAGACAAATATAATTCCATAAATTGCTCCTTCGGGACTCGGAGGAAGATCTTGGAGTTTTTTCAAAATCTTGAGATCGAATTTTTCGAAGATTGCAATACTTTCTCTTCGTAAACTAGAAAGTCAAAATAAGAAGCGGAAAGAAAAGTCTCTGCAGTGGGTTCTCAGTCCCTGCGTCACCATATAAGTTTACTCTTCTTTCTAATTTTTCCGTTTGAAACTACCGTCAAGACTGCGAGGTAGTTCGAATCATGCAATGGTAAGCATTCGGATAACTTGATTTAAAAATCATATGCAGTGCAGTATTTTCGAGAGAGACATTGTAACGTGTTTGACAGCTAAAGACTCTGGGGAGGAAGGTCCAGAGCCAAGAAATACTCTTTATTTTATAGCACGTGCGTGCAAGAGTTTTATTGAATAATGATCTTGATTAAATAAGAGAAAATTATGAAATATATGATGAAATAATTGTACAGTTCTAGTACAGTCCTATACAGTGCTCTGTCACATAACCAAAAGAGGCCCACTTCTACGAGTGGCCTAAAAGAATGGTCTTCCGTCAACCGGACTTGAGTCTCAGCGACCCAAGTCAATCTTTTCACCACCAAGAAAATCGAGCTCTTGCTCGTCTCTGTCCTCTTCCCACCAATCACTCTCTTCGCTCTTCCTTTTAACCCCCATCGTCCTCCTACTGGGGGAGCGGTCAACAGGCCTCTCCACGGATCCCCGTCAATTCTGTAGGTGGAGTCCACCTCAGCGAGCCATTATTGGCTCCTTACCTTTTTGGACCTTTCCTTTTGTCGCAAGCGGTTTCTCAGGCTGGAGATAAATTACCCTTTCACTCACTTCCACTAAAGAGTAGTCCTCTGGCGCCAGACTGGACTCCCGGCTCTCTTTGTCGGCGTTTTAACGAGCTGAGACACCTGCTCTGCTCAGTGACCCATGGCGTGGGAAAAAAGTTACTGGTAACTAATGATCTTAGGAGGATCTTACAACATCATAAAATACTGAAGAAAGCCCTTCTTAACGTCAAACTCTATTTCTAGCCTTATCGAAATCAAACATTTCGTCATTAAAGTATTCTTACACTGATATACTCTTATTCTTATCGAGCGAGTCTGAGATTTAAGCTATCTGACTATTTCGAAAGACGGTTTTGGGTCGAAATTCACAAAAATATTTTATGGTTTTACCTACTTCCAAAGCCCATTTATTTAGCTTTCTAAATCTGGGTTAATTTTATTTCTACTATAAATAGAAACGGAATTATATAATTTTTTTATAAAACATGGTGGCTAAAATCGAAACCAGAAATTAGCTATTTTACATCGTTTTACTAAATAAACTGCACTCTGAATAATAAATTTATTTACTTTTTACTTATTTTAATGTACAGTCGGACCTCTATTTAACGAAATCGCTAGATCCCGAAAAAAAGTTCGCTATATGGAAAATTCGTTGAATAGAGATTCACCTTTCAAAATACTTTAAACTACACAAAACAGATTTTAAATTCATAAACTCTAAATATTATTAAAAAGTAATTAATCACACCTTTATTTTGTAAATTAATATCTATTTGTTTTATATATTTTACCCATCAAAAAGAAATCTGCAAGGAAAACAAGAATAAAACAAAACATTATCCGGGGATGCACTATATTTTCAATTAAAAAAATAATTTTATATTAAAATTAATGAATTTTAGCATTTCATCATACGAAGTTTTGTTGATTTCTCCATCATGATCATTTCCATCTTCATCATCTTCTTCTTCATCGCAATTCATTGCTGTATTGTTTTTATTTTTCACACTGTCCACTTCAAAACTACCTCACCCACATCTTCATAGACACTTGCTTTTAAACGTTTTGAACAAGAAATCGATGAATCATAATTTTGTATCTTATCGCGATTTTTTTATTATCGTTGATAAGCTGTTTGGAGGAATACCAAATTTTAAAGCAGTGTACTTTTTTTTCAAGGCCTTTGTCCACCTCATGAAGAATGAAATTTTTTTCTTTGATGCTCAAGCATCAAAATGTTCTTGGTTCCAAGGAAAAGTTCGCAAAATAGAGGTTCGTTAAATAGAGGTCCGACTGTATTTAAATTATCCGTAAGAATTTGTCTCCCAACCTAGGCAGATACCTTAATAAAGTTTGCGAAAAAAGTGTCTCGTTGCTTCTCCTTGCAGGTGGAGGCGATGCGGCTGAAAAAGGAGCTGCCGAAGCTGCTGAAGGCGATCGGGCACGAGGAGCGGCTGGTGGTGATGGGGACGACGGCCGCCCCCTTCGACGTCGACCTCAAGGGCCTCAGCTCGTGCTACTCCAAGATCGTCTGCATCCTGGCGCCCGACCACAACTGCCGAAGAGGTATCAATGCCAGCTCGCCTGCTCATCTCATTCAAAATAATGCTCTCCTGTCGTTTTCACTTTCTCGTACACGAAGCACACAAAGAGAAAGCATTGAAATCGTCAAAAAAATTGAACTGATTTGACGAATTCCACGTTTTAGCCTCCCTGACGAAAAACACAATTGGAATTATGTCTTGAACACGATACACGATGAAAGCCATTAGAGCTGCCAGGATGAAATTTGGTATGTGGTCTGACACATAATTTGGTTCTTATCAAATTTGAACTGTCAACGGGAAGTCTGTCTGTATGTCCGAGGTCATGCGAACGCTATAACTCAAAAACTTGAATGGCTAGATGGATAAAATTTGGTACACAGTTTTATCGTCATGAATGTAGGTCCGTATAAAATTTTGGGCCACATCCGTCAACGGGCTGACTGTCTGTCGGTCTGTATAATCGCATACTTGTTCAACTCCATGCGCATGCGTAGTGGTAGAAATGCCTGTGCAAAGAAGGGACGTTCCGAAAACTTGGCAGTTTGCCAAAAACCAATTCTGCCTTCGAGATTTTGTAAGGAAGCAAACATTTAGGGCGTCTCGTTTTACTTGTGTATTGGAAGCAATCTCTGCGCATGCGCAAGCTGTTCGGCGAGCAAGCTATTCTCCTGTTTTCTTCTCCGGACGCGGAACTTGCGTTGCTAGTTTGATTTAAAAAAAAACAAATATTGCTAAGTTTTAATACATACGCATCTTTTTGAATATGATTCTTCGCCTCAATATTTTACTATCGCTATAATCTACAATGAAAAACCTTTTGATAGTCATTGCATTCTGGGTTACAGTTGGTTCGAACTTTTTATCAACGCAGGGGGAAGGGAAATGACAAATGTTTGAAAAGTATACGAGAAAGTTTAGGGGAGGCCACTCCCGCTGGTTTCCCTAACATTAGTGAGGAAATAAAGTAATCAGTGCATCGAAAGCAATCAGACATTGCATCGATCAATATATTAATGGTGGCGTCACTGTTTCTATTCGGAGCCATTTCAAGTAATTCATATCTTTGGAAAAAGCTTCTAATTTTTACTCTCTAGTATAAGAAGCCAAAGAGAAAGTAGTATACTCTCAAAAAAATAATAATAACCTGAAGATTTTAGTGAATATCTAGGCAGTGGCGGCTCGTCCATTAGAGCTGCAGAGCTGCAGTCCCCCTGAACTTATTTTAAAAGCTTCTATTTTCTTTCTTAAAATTCTAAATGGCTTACTTTTCTACTTTGAGAATTAAATGATCAACGAAAATGGCAAAAAAGTTATAAAAAACGTAAATGTAAGACGAAAAATCAATCAAAAAATAAGAGAGAGACAGACCAGAGCTGCAGAGAATTTTGACAATCCTAAGGATCGAAATTCGCTCACTGGGCAAAGCGGAGAGCTCTCGCGAGAAAAAAAAGCAACCCTTTCCCCCATTAAAATTAGATGTCCTTGAGCTGCATTTTCCGCAGCTCTCGATTGGCGCGACTTCCTGATTTGGCTTTTCTTTCGCTTTTTCTCGGTAGTCCCGTCGCTAAGTAGCTTTTTAAATCAAATTTGGTAGGAGTTGTAACTTTTTTCTTCTTTATGTTTTTTTTTTTTTGGGGGGGGGGGGCTGATGACGAATAAGAGGTTTCCCACCAAAACTTTTTGTTGGAATTTTAGTCATAGCCAAAAAACATGTTAAAAAATTTCCCAGTTTTTTGCTTATAGCTCCAAAACTATCATTTTTTAGTATATCATCATTGTATACCAAAATAATCAGCGCAAAATTACAACAACTTAGGCCTAGTCAACTTCTGCAGCACTGTTTGTTTCTGAGCCGCCACTGTCTCTAGGTTTTAGACTTCATTAGCCAGTTAGCGCCCAGTGTCCTTATTTGAGGACAGTTATATATTGGCTTCCGTGGCTAAACCGAGCGCATTCCCCTGAATTTTTTTTTTTTTTTTTTGCTTTACCTGATACATCAACATGTCAGGGAGGTTGTACCTTGGATCGCTTTTTCTATCATATGACTAAAAACTATCAATTGACATTTTTATTTTAGTTAGATAAATCACAGTCCATCCAGTTAATTATTTCCGGGCAGTCTTGAGCCTTGAAATTGAATTTTGCCGGCTTGAATGTTCCGATAGTTGTTCTCTTTCGATCTAACTGTCTCGTCTTTAGAATTCGTCGAAGTCCGAACTCTCTTATGAGTTTTGTATTATCTTGTGTCATGACTAACATTAAATGTTCCGGATGAGCGAAAAAGCCATTTCGTTCGATCACAGGTACGACAAGATTACGTAGGTCTTCAGGCAGGTACCTTGAAGATTGTATTGATTGGTTCACAAGTTTTGGTCCCTCTGTAAAGTATTTACTTGTTTTAATACTAAACCATATTGGCATGTAAGACTTCAAAATAAATACAACTATTTCTTGAAGTCCAGGTGTGGGACTCTCTTCACTTAAGTACAATCTGAGGGATCGATTTGCTGTTGTCAACCGCCTCGAGTGTGACAAGGGACCAGGATCTCGTGCAGCGAAATCCTCTTTACCGTTTCCCTACTTCACTGCCATGGAAATATCGAGTAGATATTGCTGATCCTTACTCAGTACACTTCTGTCTGTTGTGGGGATCTGACAGTCAATACCCTTGAAGCCAATCACTGGACGTATTCCTCAGCCACTCAGCTTTTCACCGATTGGCCCTCTCAAATATTTCGGACCCATTAATTAACCGTCCAGGTTTTTAAACAGATGTCGGAAATCAGATTTCAAAGTACCTACCTGAAGACGGAGATGTTCAACATGATTTTCTTGGACTTGCGACTCTTCACACAAAAACAATTAAAAAATATGTTTATAAATATTACTAATGGTCTAAAATAATTTGTTTTAAAACATTTAAACTTGTATTCAATAAAGAAAACAAAAAACAACACCAGGTAATTTGGTATTATTTTTTCCCTTGAACTGTGATTACCTTTATTTGTAATTTTTTTTTCAAAATCTCATTAAATTTGAAGGCAGTGCGCGACCGGAAGATGTTAATGAATTTAAATAATATTTAAACATTATTTTCTGTGGTTCTAATACATAAGAATTTGAGCTATTACATTCGGGAAGAGGCCAATTTAAAAAAGTTAAAAATTATCGTAAAAATGTGAATTTTTCCGAATTTCGGCAAACTTTAGAGCACGTGCGTGACCGGAAGATATAAACCGATTTTATTTCTTTTTTTATCCCTTTTTAGTCTCCCCAATTTGAAACTTTTCCGCGGTATTACGACTTGAAAAAATTTTGACTTTTTTCGGCCCACCTTACCCTTGAGCTGCAAATGAAACAAAATTTCACTAGTACAAGGGATCCGCTATGTGAAAATCGAAAAAAAAGAAGACAGAGAGAGAAAAGAAAAAAAGATGGTTAAAATTGTGTAGCGCTGCGTCAGCATTTGAATAAATTTTTTTTGTTGTTTTTTACTGAAGCAAAATTGAGTATCTCATTTGTTTGTTTTTTAAACTTAATTAAAAGTGCGATCGCAGTTCAGTTGTGAACACAACGTTTTTCAGCTCAAGATACCGTTTTTGTGCAAGAAAGAGCACCACGTCACACCATTTTTTCTTGTTTTCATGAAAAAAGAGAAGAAAAGATAGATTAACTAGAATTTTCAGCCTAGTGACAAATCTTTTTCGATTTTCACAGAGCGCATCGCTTCTACTTGTCTCTGGTGAAATGTTGTTCCATTCTAGGGTCTTCGGAATAGGCGAACTTTAATTATAAGAATAATAGATATACTAAACAAAAATTAAAATTAAAAAAGAAAGAAAAGTATAGATACGAAACAGTAGATTTAAACAAAAACTATGACAATACATCTTTAAGCGTACAAACGCAACAGCCTCAAGTGATTGCATCAACTGAAGTTTAAAACGATAATATTTAAAATACATAAAAATTAATTTAGAAAGTAAAAAATGTTCAAAACGGAAAAAATGAATGAGGAATCGAATGGCGAACTTTATCGAAGACCACTCGCCATAAAGATTCCAAATTAGTCAAGATTTTCTGTCAAGGGTAAGATTATAAATCAAAAGTATACCCTTTGTGGCCTGAATCCTGTCCAGTATCAATATGAGAAACACTCTGAAATATCAAAATGCAAAATCCTTAATGAATAATCAAAAGATACTAGAGAGTGTGTTAAACCTAACACTCTGTGCCGAAATTTTAGATGTAAACCAGGCGACGCCTAATACACAGGAAGCAACAAAGAATTAGAAGCTAGCACCTAGCTCCATCTATGAAGAAAAATTCTAACTAATTAATCAGAATAAAAAAACTAATATTTAAACAGTTATAACAAATAAAATCAGAAAAATCATTAATATATAAATTATAAGAACCTGTATATCCATCCTATTTATTCATTCAGGATTGTTTGGGAAGTCATTCCCAGAGAAAAAAAAATGTTTGCATTTTATCAGTCTCGTTCGCTTCATTTCCCGAATCAGTTTTCCAGTTCGCTTCCTTTTCTCTTCCAGCTCTGTGGAGCGAGATGATACTGAAGCACGGGGGCACCATCACCACGGAGCTCGGCCTCAGCACGCTGTGCGGCGTGTCGGACGGCTTCACCGCGAGGCACATTAAGTACGCCGTGGAGCAGGTACTGGAACCAAATGAATTTTATAACAGACCTATGTCCTGAGATATAGGTCTATATCTCAGGACAATATCTCAGACGACACTGTTGCTATAAAAGGTCAGCATAACTCAGACTTTTGTTGGTTCTTGCTCTCGTCTTGCACAAACAGAACAGAACGCCGTCCCTTACCCCCGCACCCGTGACCAGACCGGTCACTGAACGGTTTGATGGGCAAGACACGGGAATTTTATTTAAGAAAAACAAAATAAACGAAAAGAAGGAAATATATACACTATGTACAGCGCAGGCATTTTCACTTTTACACTATTAGTTAGTAATAGTCTTCCTTTCTTTAGATGTTGAAATACCTTTCTGTTATTTGAAGGGGGAATGTCCGGTGATTGAGCTACTTAGTTCAGCTCGCTGGGAAGTTGAAGGCTAGGGAATCTCTGTTTTCGCTAATGAATTTGATAATCCCACCTGCCTAGAGACGTGGTTATTGGCGACCCTTTTCAGCCATTCTTGTTCGAAGTTTGGCGCTGGCTTCCTCATATGCCAAGACACTGTATAAATACACTCCGTGGCATAGTGAAGCGCCGTGCCAATTCCACCACAACTGCAATAATCGCTGTCAGACAGGTGAAACCTTTTGAGGTAGGCAGGGAAAGGTCCATGTTGAGAGAAGAAGACAACATCCTCTCTAATCCAGTTAGTGGGACGGAGACTAACTGAGGGCATGATGTTATTCTTGCACAAACAGTAGTAACTGTCGAAAGCTCTTCTAGGTCGTCTGGAAATGATTCCGATTGGAACTCAGTTCCGCGTTCCATAAAAGTCATCGTGGCCGAGGGGCGGATCGAGCTAGAACTTAACACACTTACCAAACGTGTGGAACATAACTATGGCTGAAGAGTGTACATCATAATTATTTTATAAAAAAAATCGACAAAATCCATTGTCTGTAATAGGTTTTTCTTTATGTTATCCTGCATTTTTATTCGTTTCTTCGAATAATACGTCCATAGCATATAAGAGAATTCGAAGGACGATTGCTAAATGTATTGTTTGCACGCAGATCAGTTTCACGCTGCATATACTTTTGGGTTTATGATACTCAATTAGAAGCATCTTAAGAGGGACATTCACCGATGTTCCAATCGGCGATTTTTGGAACATGGGAAGGAAAAACCTTTCGGCAATGTGAAAACCCTATGAAATTTGGAGTAGAGGATTGGAAGTGTTGGAGTTCCGAATAGTTTGAAATCAAATTAGAATGGTCGGATGGCCTTTTGAGACCTCGCTGCGAGGGTAGCGGGGAATCAAAGCCGCTGGAGCCCAGCGAAGAGGCCAAGTCATGCTGAAAGAAAACGCGGAAATCCCCCTGTGTGGGAGGATGAGGGTGGGTGGGAGTAAGTCTGTGACTTTGAACCGCAACGCAACATTGAAGACGCAACGCAACATGGTTCAACCCTATTTACTTATTAAACTTCCTAAACCTCACATAAAAGGCCTCCTCCGGAAGACGGAAGAGCATGCTTGAAGAGTGGCAAACCTCATGGAAGAATGGCGATACAGGCAGGAAAATCTATAACATCATGCCCTCAGTTAGTCTCCGTCCCACTAACTGGATTAGAGAGGATGTTATCTTCTTCTCTCAACACACATGACCCTTTCCCTGCCTACCTCAAAAGATTTCACCAGTCTGACAACGATTTTTGCAGCTGTGGTGGAATTGGCACGGCACTTCACTACGCCACGGAGTGTATTTACACAGTGTCTTGGCATATGAGGAAGCCAGGGCCAAACTTCGAACAAGAATGGCTGAAAAGAGTCGCCAACAACCTCGTCTCCAGGCAGAAAATTCGTGGGATTATCAAATTCATGAGCGAAAACAGAGATCTTTTCCGGCCTCCCTAGACTTCAACTTTCCAGCGAGATGAACTAAAAGACTCAATTACCGGACATTCCCCCCCTTCAGAAAAGAAAGGAATAACAACATTTAATGAAAAGAAATTACGAACTACTAGTGTAAAAGTGAAAATGCCTGTGCTGTACATAGTGTAAATATTTTTTTCTTTTTGTTTATTTTGTTTTACTTTTTTCTTAAATAAAATTCCCGTGTCTTGCCCATCAAACCGTTCAGTGACCGGTCTGGTCACGGGTACGGGGGTAAGGGACGGCGTTCTGTTCTGTGACTTTGAACCTTCTAAAACTAGGTGTATCAGAGCAAACTTTGGAACATCCGTGAATGACTTGCTTAAATTTTTCGACTGGTATGGGGGAAATACAAACCAGTTCTTGGGACAAATGGCTTCTAGAGACATCGCCCTTCGCATTTTTGTGTATCGCTGTTTTTGATAATTGATAGGTTGATTTTTGTTCCTGACAATTGATTTGACGCATAAGAATGTCAATCCTGAGTAATAATTATTTGATGCCTTCATATCATAAATAATTTCTTTTCGTTCTATAAGAGTACTGCAATTTTTTGGGTATTTTCGTATCATAATTGCCCTATCGCTCTATGCATTGAATTTTTTATCTTTGATATATGACACTCCTCTGAGATTTATTTGTTTCTCTGCTTTGAAGTTAGCTCTTATGAAACCGATTAAAAAAGGCAAAGGATATTGCTTACGAAATCAAGCAAAAGAGGCTATTTAAATCCCTCAAAAGCTTCGAAAACGTAGCAACAGTGTATACTTTTTATAAAATATTCACTTGAAAAAATAACCACCCACTCTTAGAGAGAGATATTTAACCGCTTTTCAACTCACAATTCACGGCTCACAGCAACAAAATACTTCTCTTATCCATTTTTCGTGTCAATTTTCAATGCTGTGTTAGCACTCGAATATTACGTTACATTCTAACCAAGATTCTTTCAGCGCACGACATCAATGGTCACAATTGGAAATTTACAACTTACTAAACACGGACGTTACGTGAAAGTAACGAGCGTATTTTTCTGTGATGGTTGCTTGCTCAATTCGCAATACGCTGCCCTCCCGAAAGTGACAACCATTCATTAGTTGGCACGCCTGCCGAATCCATTCATGCTCACTTCTAGCCCTTTGAACGGCAAAAATATTTCAGCTGAATGCTTTGAAAACGGCCTCTCTGTAGCTAAATGGTGAGCGCAAATGTTTCGGAGCCGGTTTTCGGGTAATAAACAGAGAGCAACTTTCTACGCCGGAGCCGGTTTTCGGGTAATAAACAGAGAGCAACTTTCTACGCCGGAGCCGGTTTAAGAGTAAAAATCGAAGAAAGACTTTCTGCGACGGAGCCGGTTTTAGAATAGTCATCAGAGAACGACTTTCTACGTTTCAGCAGGTTGAAGGGCTAGTGCGCCACATCATCTTAGTTCTGGAATTCATCGCACATCTGATAGGAGGAAAGAGTGCATGACGTCACATCGCAGCGTAAGATAGCATTCAGCCAAGTGGTAGATGACATACGCGGTTACGCTTGTCATGCCCACTTCGCTGTTGCCAGGACTCAGCAAAACGAACAAGCCGCTCTCCCGTTGCGCTGCAAATTGCGCTCGAACTTTTCTGGGGGCAAATCACTACGATGCAAAGAATATAAAGCCGGCAATTCATCTGTGCTCCATTCCATTCCATTTGTCCCAAGACTGGTTTTTTGGGTTTTTTTCCACCCATTCAAGTCGAAAAATCCGGCACGTCATTCACTCGAAGCTTCAAAGTTGCACTACCACGAGATCTACTAACCCCTATTCCTCCCCCAATCGGCGGATTTCTGATTTTCTAGCCTCGTCGCGAGGTCTCAATCTAGGCAGACCCTTTGATCTTGCCGCTACCCTCGCTCGAGGCTCCAAATTGGCATCGGCGCAGGAAATGATGGATTTTGAGTTCGTTGGAATTCCATCGATTTGAATCATTTGTTCCAAATTTCATAGGTTTTCGACCTTGACGATTGCTTTTTCCTTCCCGTGTTCCAAAAATTCCATTTTGGATTAGATGTGAATGGCCCGCTTAACAGGGGTGGGGAACCTGCGGCCTCGCAGTTATTCACAATTTGCATTGAATTATGTTATTGTCTGTAATATAATAATAATTGCAGAACAATAACTCTTAAGATTCTGCACGTGAGGCCCTTTGCCCAACTGTCGAAATTTAATGAGGCCTTTCAGTACAAAAGGGCTCTCCACCCCCGGAATATACCATAAGCATTGTTAGCTTATTCTATATTCCAGTTACAAATACTGATTGCCAAAATGTTCTTTTTGATCTACCTTTTTCGAATCATGGTTATTGTTAGACGAGGTCTAACATTAATCAATCAGTAAAGAAAACCAGTTTGGGTTTATGCTAAATAGCTTCTATAAACGTCACATCTTTTGCCAATATAAATACGGTTAGAATTGTGATAACGTTGGTAACAGTAATGTGTAGTAGTATTATTAGAAATGACGAACTACTATTATCATCGCCCTTCTGCTGACCCCGGCTAATTTATTTTCGTAAGTAAGTATGTTTAATCGAGGATTAAGATTAAATCGGTTATATTTTTATCATCGAATAAAGATGTCTGTTTTAACTAGTCGTCGTCAATTATCTTGTCATTGTCATGAATGCATCTAAATATAAATTAAGTAAACTAATTGGGTTACTCTGTTTTATTAGATATATTACTGATCGCGTTTCTTTGAAAACCAACGGTAATATAAGAAGCATACGCAAGGCACCCCTACTCAGCCTACGTACCCTACTGGGCAGGGCCGGATTTATACATTTCTATGCCCTAGGCCAAAGCACTTAATTCTGCGCCCACCCCCCTCCTGGCGCAGTCACCGTAACTATAGAGATATTTATCGCAAATGTGCCGACATTTTATTTCTCAAATGCACATCTGTATGGATGTGCTTAAAAAATAATATTTTGTAGGGTCTTTTCAAAACAATACTGAAATTTGTAAATATTTTATTTTAATTTCTTTTAAATTTACGCCCTAGGCCATGGCCTAGGTTGGCCCTATGCGACTACAGATTTACTTCGCAACTTTTACGAAGGAAACTTGTTCTCTTATGGAGAAAAACCGTTGTTACAACAGATTTACTTCGTAACTTTTACGGAAAAAACTTGTTCTTGTATGGTAAAAAACAGTTGTGACTATACGGTTTTACTTCGTAACTTTGACGGTTTTGCACAACCAACCCAGATGCCAGTTTAAAACCGTAAATTTTACGGGATTTTTTTTTTACATTGACCTATAGGTCATAGTCAGAAGTTAGAGGTACTTCTATTAGGTCAACTTTTAAACATTGTGAGCATTATCCATAACATAATGAGTAATTTTATTCGGAAAACTTCCAGATTTAAAGAAGCTAGTCGCAAAGTAACAAATACTTTTATACAGACAACTTAACAAAATTATAAGCAGTTGCCAGAAAATGGCAGCCACTTTTATACGGTTAGCTTCCAAAATTGTGGGCAGTAACCAAGAAGTAACGGACACTTTTATACGGTCAACTTCCACTACCCGTAATTTTGCGAAGACATTTTTTACAGTGTGGGTTTTAGACAAAAAGAGCCAGGAAACATGTAAACAGCTGCACGGGACCGATGCAGTCGATTGCATGTTTCTGAGCAATATTTGTGCATTGATTCCTGTGGCGTGGCAAGGGGGGCGGTCTCGCGAAGCTCCACGGAAACAAAGCACTGGTGCGTTTACGCCCCTTTTTAAAGCCGGATATGATGGAGCGAAAAAAATGGCACTGTGCCCCAGGCGCCACTTACCCTTGCTACGCCATTGATTGACTCATCTTCATTTATGTGACCGAAACGCACACTCGAAACTTATCGCATAAAGTTGGGCATTCACGATTAGACCGCTCCACGTAATTTCGGTGTCGTCGTTCCAAAATCCGTCGTCAATGCGAAACTCCGATGGGAATCTACAGGGTGATTATAATTAAAGTTTCAAAACGCTATAAAAAAAGAACCACTGATCAGAATGAAGTCAAAATTGAACGGAATATTATTGAAGACGGGGGAAAACGTAACATGCTGTTTCTCGATTTCAACTTGTTGCAGAAAACGGTGGACAGCATACTGAATATGTTTTGTACCAGTCTCGCGAAATTTAAAAACCAATTTGATGGATGCTTTTTATGCGGTTTTTGGCCTCAGGACAATTAAAAACCGATTTTTCCCATCCGTTGTGATATGACCTTGCCTTGGTGGATGGGCTTACGTAACTAACAGTATCACACATGTACAGTCATGCACACTGAACAGTATAGTCGGTTCAACGTGCAACTCACACCTTAGCCGTTATTTTACGATTCATCTGTCATTTGTAGTCGAACCCTTTTAAATTAGGATGCGTACAGCGCCATCTGTTGCTAAAATTTGGAATTATTTTTTTTCTTATGCCATACGCTTTCCCCCTTCTTCAATAATATTCCGTTCAAATTTGGAGTCATTCTGATCAGTGGTTCTTTTTTTATGCCGTAAAGAAACTTTAATTATGTAGATGGTGTTGTCCAAAAGTTAGGATTTTAATCTTCGTTCGTTATCCATTTGGAAGGTGAAATTATCAAGAAACTGAAATGCGACCGTCTCACAGAAGCGAAGACGACGAAGTGTAGACCCGTGGGGAG
The DNA here is from genome assembly GCA_013235015.1 of Araneus ventricosus. Classification (NCBI taxonomy): domain Eukaryota; kingdom Metazoa; phylum Arthropoda; class Arachnida; order Araneae; family Araneidae; genus Araneus; species Araneus ventricosus. The sequence continues at coordinate 103,169 of BGPR01003118.1, read as the reverse complement.
GGGGAATCGGAGCAGGGCGGGTCGGGGTGTCCCAGTTTAAAAGCGGAAGGAGGAGTGGCCCAGTAGCCCTATGGCAGGGGTGGGGAACTTGCGAACTTTTTGAGTATCTTATGCGGCCTTACCAGTCATGTTACACTACTTTAGATGTGAAATCAACAAATTAAATAAATTACGCCTACCTCAGTTTCCACGGGCCAGGAGCGCTGATGAGATTTGGGGATCCACTTTCTGAAATAGAAATATTGAATCCATATCCAATTCAAAGGAAAGCCACTGAAACGAAAGCGTCTTTTGTTGATGGTGGCGAAATCGCCTCTGCTTATTTACATTCTCCCCGCGCAAGGGTAAACAAACTGTTGTCACTCAACTATAACAAAGCAGTGGATATGTACATGATGATAAAGTTTCTTTAAAAAACACACACATTAAGAAAAGGTTCATTATATACAAAATTTCACATTCAAAAAAGTTCGAAAGTCCACTTACACATATTATTTGTTTTTTGGATTATTTCCCCAAAAATTCTCGACTAATATTGAAAGAGTCCTGGCTGAAGATGCCTGCTCTCGATTGGTGGAAAAAGTTCAAGCGTCCAGTTACGTCACTCGTTGGAAGAGGTGTCTCGACAAGTTATTTGCGATTTGCATTGTAATGCAATTGTCTGTAACATAATAATAATTATAGAGGGCAATAACCCTTAAGATTTTGCTCGTGTGGCCTTTTGCCCAGCGGCCGAAATTCAAGGAGGACTTTAAGTGCAAATGTTTCCCCACCCCTGCCGTAGGGATCGGAGTGACGAGTACTGTCCTACCGCCAGGAGAAAAACCCTGATCAGTGTCGCCTCAAATAGACGAGTCGAAGAAAGGAAGGGAACGGGTATAAAATCAACCGCAACATTTGGCAAACTAAGCGCACGTCCATTAGGCGAGGAATTCGTTTTCGAACGAAGTACAAAGAGAAATGAGATTTCTGCCGGTTCTATCTACCCCAAATGAAATAAAGCCCTTTCCTTCACCCCCCAAAATGCAGTGGAATATCCCGTTTCCATAACGACCGACAACGACACGTCTGATATCTAGGACAGTAGTGTCGTTTGCCAGGAGCCTCCGTGAACGACCCACCCAAATGGATGGGCTGAAAATTGGAGTGCTACCACGCCATTTGGCTCGGAGCGGTCTGGTCGTGAATGTCGAGCTTAATGCTCTGTCTGTCTAAAAAATGCCTCTGTTTCAGCGCATACTTTTTGTATTCCCTGCAGGTGCTGACCGACCGCCGGCTGTCGCTGCAGGGCAAGCTGCCGCTCTCAGCCGCCGAGTTCGTGCCCTTCCTGTCCGACTGTGCGCCCGTCTCGCAGGAGGAGAACGACGAGTACAGGGTACGACCCGCCTCTCGGATCGACCAAGTCGCGTTGTTTCAATAATACTATTCTGTACACTGATATTACACGTCCTGAAATCAATTGGAAAAATACAGTAAAGCACCGTTTATACGTTTCTCGCTTATACGTCTTTCTCATTTATACGTCGTTCCATCACAGTCCCGATTCATTCGTATTCGTTGGAATGATAAAGTACTTCGTTTATACGACCCAAAGCTCCGGTTATACGTCTTTCTCATTTATACGTCGTTCCATCACATTCCCGATTCATTCGTATTCATTGGAATGATGAAGTACTTCGCTTATACGACGCAAAGCTCCGGTTATACGTCTTTTTCCCCCGTTCTAAAATGTGAAAACTTCCTCCGTTCTAGTATGTGGACTGTGATATCAGGACTTCGAAGTTATTCGCAATGGATGAATTAATTGAAGAGAAATTGTCGGGTGCTCATTTAAGCGATGATGGAGAAGTTACTCCACCTTCCTTTAAAGACGAAATGGACTCCATTGAAAAACTTATTTCTAAAACTTATTTCTTAAATTCTAGTATGTGGACAGTTATAAAGATATCAGGACTTCGAAATTATTCACAATGGATGAATTAATTGAAATTGTCGGGTGCTCATTTAAGCGATGATGGAGAAGTTATTCCACCGTTCTTTAAAGACGCAGTGGACTCCATTGAAAAACTTATTTCTTTTTTCGAAAGAATAGTGAAAAACATTCAATGAATTTAATTCATAACGATGTACTTAATACTCACAGACAATCGGCACCTCAGACGACGGTCAAATATTTTCTTAATTAAATGCCTACTTGCATGTACTCAAGACATATGTCATAAAGGTACGACTTTTTTTACTTTTATGATTAAAACTTCATTATTGTTTCAATATTATGTATTAATATACCGATACTATCTTTAAAAACTTTAAAATTATTGAACTTAAATTAATTTGCTTTAGTAGCATTCAATTCGTAATAATCAAAGTTGTATAGTAAAATTTCGATTATTCGTCTTTTCATTTATAAGTCGTTTTGCGTCAGCCCCTTGAAAGACGTGTAAACAGTGCCTCGCTGTACTTTAAGAAATCCTGCCTGAAAAATTTGTGTTTTATTGCGTGCGCACAAATAAATGTATCTTTTATTATTAAATTAATTAATTTAGTTGGAATGAGTGGCAACGCACAGATAAATAAATGCAATGATTAAAAATGTCTGCAATGTTTTGTTTCTGCACGAATGGAAGAATGCGTGTGTGTGAATCACGCGTGTATTTTGGAGAAGTATCTCTTTGCCCTCGAAAATATTCGTTTCAAACATTACGTTATTGTCTACGATTACGCCAATTGATTTCAAATTAAAAAAGTAAACAGCATCTTAACTTTTTGAAATATGGTTCAAACTAAACGAAGCGGGTTTTAAAATATCACTTAGTAAGGGCGAATGAATGTTTCATCGTTAAATATTGAACAAAAACCCCTCTGTTATTTGTTGAATTTAGCAGCTTCAAAATTAATTTTTTCAGAATTTGTTTAATTACTTGCCGCAAAAAATGTAAAATACGAAAGAGATATACGAGGGTAAGTCATTAAGCAAGTCACAAAACATATGCAAAAATAATT
>BGPR01003118.1:69785-95352 GCA_013235015.1 Araneus ventricosus | reverse complement strand
AATGAATGAACTATCAAATCATCAATCATTAAAAAATGGAATTTTTGGCCGAAAATCGACTTTTCAACGTGTTCGGATACCCAATTAAACGTAATCCATTTTCTCGGAAGTTCAGTAACTCAGAAAGTAGGTCTCCAGGTGTGCTGTCGAAGATGCCGCTGCAGAAGAAGCGCGTCAAAGTTCTGAAGGACGAATCGGGAGAAATGACGGAGGAGGTGAAGAGCAAAGAAAAGCCCGCAGCCCACAAGACCGCCTGATCCTCCCCAGAAAAAAAAAGAAGTAGAAACATTTATGGACGAGTTTTCTGTTTTGCTTATTTACATTAAAAACTTTAACATTCCTACTTCCGGTGTAATGCTAAGTTAATGGACTCTTCAAAGCGGAAGCCTGCAAAAAGTACCGCAAATAAAGTCAAGGTTTTTAATGTAAGTAAACAAAACATGAAGCTCCTCTATAATATGCATATAAAAAAAAAGTGTGGAATTATTCTTAAAATCAACACATTATATGTGATAGAGAAGACACGACTGATATGTACTGAGCTTAAAATAAAAGCAAACTGATGATCTCGACTTTTTATTTTCATAGTACTTTGTAAATTGAAAGCAACGCTGGATTATTTTAGTACATCACTAGCTTACACCCCCCACCCCCCCGTTGCTCGGGGTCGCAATTATTTCATAGGCCGCACATTTTATTTAACAAAAATTGTTGCTATCTTTCTGAAACAAACAAATTTCATTTGCCGCACTTATTTTTGAATTCAACCTTTTAAAACCAGCCTGTTTATTACCCTACAATAAGATGGTCTAAATGAAACGCGAGTATTATGTGAAGAAACTTTTAAGCTATACAACTTTTTAAAATGCATTTCAACATTAATCTGTATATGTTACGGTCAATGTGAATAACCGGTAACTATGCATAATAACCGGAGATTATACATAATACACAAATAAGCCGGTTAAAGGGGAGAATTTATCACATTAACAGGTTATTATGAATAATTACCAATGAAATTTGGTCAATGTAATTATTTTCGGTTCAAATCTATTTTGGGTTTTTTTCTATTTGAAAATTTGAGGTGCGTGCGCCACACTTAAAAGTTAAGGGCTTAAAGTTAAATCTGTTCGAAACCAAAGTATATGTGGGTTGTCTTTGCACTATCTCCTGTTTAAATGTGGATTTTCAACCGCGCTCGCGATGCCTGCGGCATCTAAAGTTTGCTCCGGGCAGATCTTTTTAACTTAAAAAAATCCCATGGCTTCGCTAACTGCGGGAGCCGGAACCTAGTAGCTTCGCTAGCTCACTGAATGTAAGGAATGTGCGTTTGAGCATAACTTCGCTCCTAATAGAGATAGCGAGAGAATTCCTGTATTTTCTAGAACCTTTATTCTGTCGCCAAATCTCCATAATGGTTGCCAAATTTTCGCCATGGTCTACGGCGTCTGAAATAGACACCGGGCAAATTTTTTAAGTTAAAAAATCATCCTACGGCTTCGCTAGCAGCGCGAGCCGGAACCTAGTAGCTTCGCTCGCTCACTGAATGTTAGAAAAATTTTGCTTAATTAATCGCATTTACCAAAGAATTTTGCTCTAAGATCACATGTCAATGTAACTAATCACATTGACCAAATTTCATTGGTAATTATTCAAAATAACCGGTTAATGTGATAAATTCTCATAAATTATATACTTTCACCGGCTTATTTTGTTATTATGCATAATTAACGATTATTCACATTGACTTCCTTAACATAGATATCAACTCAACTTATGTATGTTTGTTCCAGTATCACTTCTGAATGGCTAGACCAATTTTGATGAAACTTTGTACACAGGTTCCTCATTAGAGTACAGTAGGGTAAATAAGCCCTAACCCAGTCCCTAAAGGAAGGTTGTCTCCAAATTGCATGTAACAAATAAGCCGATTGACTCGCCTGACGATTTCGGTGGCTTGGGAAATTTTGACGGAATTTGGTACACATACTTCTACTTAACCAACTAAAAATACTATAGGGGTAAATAAACGCTAACCTAATACATCAGGGTAGTGTGCGGCAAAGTCTTTTTAAATGCATTTAATAAATGGGCCCATTGCCATAAAATGTGACTTAGGACAATTTTGAAGACTCATGTTACATATATTCCTCACAGGCTAACTAAAAGTACTGTTTCGGTAAATAAACGCTAATCCAATTCCTCAGAGCAGGGTGGGACAACATCGCCAAAGTACATGTAAATTCTTGGACCGATTGACATGCTGTTAGACATAGATAGAGCGGTTTCGATGAAATTTGGTACATATACTTCTAATTAGTAAATTAAAATACTGTAGTGGTAAATAAACGCCAACTTAATCTCTGATGTTAGGGTGGGGCAAAGTTATTTAAATTCAGGTGACAAATGGACGATTGACATGGAATTTGATACGGCTGGAGCAATTTGATGAAACTTGATACACATCTTCCTCATAGGCCAACTCAAAGCAAGCGTTAGGGGTAAATAAACACTCATCCACTACCTCAGGTAGGGTGGAGTAAAGACATAGGACAAACTCGAAACTGTTGGAGCGATTTTGGTGAAACTTTGTATGCATGTTCCTCATTAAACGACTTGAAGTATTGTTGGGGTAAATAAGCCCTAACCTAGTCCTTCAGAATAGGTTGGGGAAATGTCTCCGAAATACTCGTAAAAAATTGAATGATCTAAATGAAACTTAACTCAAAGGTTTCAACATGTCGAACTAAAACTGTGGTGGGATGAAATCTTTGTTAATCACCCCTTTTGGACGATAACTAGCGATAAGACATGTAGAAACGCTTATTTAGAACGGGTGGAGTAATTTTGGCGAAACATGTTTCGCTGGTTGATTTAGACACTTTAATTGTTGAAATTTTAGTTGAAAGATGACTCCCCGATTGTTCAGCAACAACAAAATAAACAATAGATACTGCATTGTAAAATGGGCCCTATCTCGCGCTCTTCTGGATTGGGTGAAGGTGAGTCAATGAAAAACATTCAGCAAATGGTCCAATTTTCATGAAAGTTTTATGTCCCGGCTTCCTAAAATAATAAGATACCCCAAAAAATTGACTAACGATACCAGAAACATATTTAATAATGTATGCTATGATGAATGTTCAATAAACGAAAGTTATTCCATTTATTAATTGTAATAGAAACTTATGTAATTGAAAGAAACTTAATGTAATTTATGAATCATTTATAAAGAATTTTGAGAAATATTCCCGCAATAAATTGGAAATCAATATCGTACAAAGAACGCCAAAAACTCAGAGGTAATCGAAGAAAACTAACAAGGAATCCATTCCAGTCCATTTTATCAAGGGCTAAGTCAAAAGAATAATCGGGAAATTTTCCTGTACGAAGCTTGCATTACACCAAATACAGCTTCTCTTAGCCCGAAATCTCCCAACAAAAGATGTACATATGTCCTTAGTTCTTTTGATGGAAAATTTCGGGCTAAGAGAAGCTATATTTTTCTGTAATGCAAGCTTCGTATAGAAAAATTTCCCAATTATTCTTTTGACTTAGCCCTTGATAAAATGGACTAGAATGGATTCCTTGTTTGTTTAATTCCTTCTGAGTTTACCTTAGTTTTCTGGCTTTCTCTGAATGATATTGATTTCCATTGTTCTTTGTTTTTTGTTTGCAGCTGCAATTGCGCGCTACTTAATCATTGTTTGGATTTTATTTTCTGAATCTTATTGTTTTTAAGTAAATGTTTTTTGTTGTTTTTGTTTAAAGTTTAAGTTATAATATTTTTTATTTTTAAAATTTATTCTGATTTTTCTAGCTGAGTGTTTTTAACCCCGCAATAAATTAATGCTAATGTGCATTATGTTATATATAAAATACTGTTCAATTTTCATTCTTCCAAAAGATTTTGACCTGAAAAAGCTGTTAGTTTTCAATAAAAATTAACGAAAATTGTCAAGTGAAATAAAAAAATTTATTGTGAGAAGCTGAAAAGGTAAAACTTTTGATTATGCGTCACCTTCGTGAGAACTGATTTTAGTATCTCGCATACAAAAAATTTTTAATTCAAAAGTAATTTTAAATCAAATGATGAAAAAAATTGCAGAACTTTTTTAACACAGTCCAAATATTTTAATACAAAGTTTGACAGGGCAGTTCAGTTGGGAGTCAGTCAGTCAACTGGAAAAAAGAAAAAAACATGTGGGTCACACTGGCAAGCAGGAAAAACCACGAAAAAAATCCCAAGAACAATTTCCCCGATACTTGATTTCATGTGATTAAGCTCGAATGCACGACCCTTGTAATGCAGATGAAAGCGCAAATTTGATTATCCTGAAAATACCGAGAAAGAAAATCTCGCGACTCCCCAAAGCTGCATCCGGACTTGGTAATGTCATGTAGCATGACAAGAAATGCAATCTAAAATGAAAATTTGAAGGAAATGCTCTCACTAAAGCTGAGAAAGTAGTTTTTTAAAATGAATTTGCGGCTCTGAGGATACGTGGGGAAAACTATTATTTATGATTAGAAATGATATTTTATCTCGCGCAAGAAATTGACTGTAACCGGCGAATAACGTTTCGCGTTGCTATGGGAACTAGTTTGCACTCGCTGTATTTGTTTCAACTCCACATTTCCCCTCTCGCCTGAGAATAGAGGACTTTCTGATAGTCTTATATCAATTTGAAGAAACGTTTAACAGCGCAGCCATAAAGATAAATACATGAAATGTCTAAAAATCTAAAGAGAAGTGTAAGTAAGATACTGTTTTCCATTTTGTTTTAAATTTGATGTATTTTCCCATTAATATTAATAGCAGTATTTATTTCAAGCCTATAAGAGTTTAAAAACTGCTATTTAGCTCTCTTCGAGTTAGTTACTCTTAGTTTCAATGTGCTCGTAAATCAAAATGTTCAACATCACTTCAAGTGATTAAATACCGAACAGCACATTTTCCTGGTTTCATTTTTAATTTAGAATGTTTAAACGCACTTTCTTTCGCCGCAGCATGCCCGCATAAAAACTAATCCCAATATAGGCACCTATGGGGAGTGTTTTCGATGCCAATATTTGGCGAGAAATGCTTTGTAAAGTTTTTCTATTTAGACGACCGAGAGATGCTATCTGTTATAAGGATGTAGACATTTTTACTTTGCAGTTTTTTGTGTGTGTGACTTAAAGTAGAATGAATTCCTTCTTGAGTGTCATTGAATATGAATGCAAGTTTAAAACTAAACATGAAATAAGTATGTAGTGTATAATTCATTGCTAAAGTAAATAATCTAATACGCATAAGTTAGAAAAATATTCAAATACATAAATACTTGCCAACGAACTTAACATGAGCAAGAATTAAAGTTGAAAATAATTTGTTATTAGTTGTTAATTGTAAATAAAGATGGAAGGTTTTCAAAACTCAGTTTCGCGCCAATCAAAGTAAACGCGGAAACCCTACCGGGCATAATGATGAACTTGGCGTGGTGAAAGATATTCCCATAGACGCCTATAGTGGGATTGGTTTTTAAGCAGCATGCACCCGAACCGTGAAGGCTCCCTGTCAGTGGGATGGGCAGACGCAGGAAGGTTTATTAAAAAAAATTACAAAGTAAAGGCGACATCACAATGCACACACTGTCTACGAAGTTTCTTGATTATAAGATACGAACTGAATACTAATAATGAAAATATGAAAACAAAACTTACTCACGTTACAGATTATTAGAAAACATTACAGATGATTAGGATGGAACGTTAGCGTAGCATACGAATGGAAATGGACGGTAGTACGTTCACAGTGAACAGTAGGGTACTTTTCCGTTATCCAGGCGCAAATGTCGCCAATTGTGAATCAAGCGCGAGCCAAGTCGCCGGGTGCAAATGTCGCCAAAATTTGGCGGAATTCTACATTCTTTGGCGAACTTTCGCTTGCGCCCGGCTGCGTTTGGGTCACAATTAGCAGCATTTGCGTCCGGCTACTTGGCTCGCTTTTGGTTCACAATTGGCGACATTTGCGCCCGGCTAACGGAAATAAACGTAAGTACATACTAGTGCATATTATTCTCTAAATTGGTGAATTGTCTTCACTTTTGAGCATTTTATTAAAACAATGAAAATTAGTATAATTTTAACAAATATTACTTCATTTTTAACTGAAAGTCATAATTAAACATTTTTGGACTTATCCAACATACTAAAAGGTTTGTAACATTTACTTAAATAACTGCAGAAATCTCTAATCTCCGTATAACGAAATTTTCTCTATAGCGAATTTTTCAACTGGAACCAAGCGATTTCGTTATGGGGAGATTCCACTGTAAATCCACTCACTTGACTTTTTTGTTCAGTAGTATGTTTCTTCACTGTAAATATCCGCTACTTCTAGCCTCGAAACTTCGGAAAGAAAGGTAGAGGAAGTTAAGCACAATAAATGTCATTCAGTTTTACGAGGATGGATCAAAAAAATTACAAAGGTAATAAAAAATTATTTATTAAAATGAAACAGAAAATACAAGGGGGAATTACGAAGAATACTTGCCGATCACTTTTCCACAAATTCACCAAATCTATTTATGTATTTATCTGAACTCAGGACCAACTTCTTTAGACCAGCTTGGCAGAAATCTCTTCCCTGCCCATTGAGTCAGTTCTCGACAACTGTTTTCACGTCAATTCTCTGAAGAGAACCTTGCTCCAGATAAGTGTTTGGAACACAGATTGGATGCCGAATCTGTGCTGTTTGGGGTGGCTCCAGATTTGCCACTTGAATTTCCGCAGCAATTCTTGAGTTTTGCGAGCAGTATGGGTATCGTCATGCAGGACTCAACATGCCAGGGCGTTTGCGTCGGATACCCAGATAGCAAAGAAAGCTTGTCTGAAAGGCTTTGGAAACCTTGTCGTCGGCAAGGTAAAGGGTTGTCACAAAGGTTTCCATGACAAGGGTTGAACCTTTCGGCAAGGTAAGCGGAAAGGTTCGCTAATCAACAAGAAACAAGGTTTTCTATAAGGTTTTCAGTAAGATTTCCCCAAGCTTTTATTACAAGCTTGTTTTAGGCTTTCCTCAAGCTTGTTTCAGGCCTTTCAAAAGGTTGTTAAGAGCCCTCCTTCGGCGGACAAAATAGAGCTCCCCTTCCCCCCTCCGAAGCCGTAATCTTACAGAAGGGTCCAACCCCCTTTTTTTCATCCCCTCTTCAAAGCCAAAGTGAGGGGTCCAAAGCCTCTTTTTTCACCCCCCTTCAAAGCCAAACAGAGGGGTCCAACCCCCTTTTTTATCCCCCTTCTTCTGACGTCATCTGGAATGTCAATTAATTGGAAATCTTAATTATTAATTTCAGTTAGTTTGATTAATCTAATTTTTAATTGAACTTACTTGTACGATTAGATTGTAGATTGTGACAAAACTTCAAATTCCTCTCAGCCGCGGATCGAACTCGCGTTCCTAGAGGTGGAAAGCAAACGCAGTAACCACTATACCGGACGAGGCTACACACGATAGGACAGGTGGTTAATAAAAAGCTTTCTTACGTCAATTTTGCGGGAGTTGTTTCCGAAACAGTTTACGCGGAAATGCTTTCGCAGACTTGTTGTTCAAACCTTGTCGGTGAGGTAGTTCATAAAAAGCTTTCCTATGTATACCTTGCGGCAATGGTTTCCGAAACGGTTTACGCGGAAATGCTTCCGCGGACAGCCTATGGAAAGTGAAATGGAAACCTTTCCGCAACCTTCTTTGCTATCTGGGTAACTTCACGATGGCCCAACGATTATTTTCTTTTTCCAAAACTGAAGGAAAACTTATTTGGTTCTCTTCAGAGAGTGATGCGTAAACAGTTTTCGAGAACTGGCTCAACGGACAGGACGTGATTTCTGCCAAGCCGGGTTAAGCAAGTTGGTCCTGAGTTCAGATAAATGCCTCAATAGATTTGGGGATTGTGTGGAAAAGTGATCGGCAAGTATGTCTCTGAAGTCTCTTTCGTATTTTCTGTTTCTTTTTAATAAATAATTTTTTAACACTTTTGTGAACTTTTTTTGATCCACCATCGGCAGTTACAGTTAACTTGTGTTGATAAGCCGTTAACTGGCAAGAGAGAGACCACGTGTTCTGAGCTTTTAATCATTTCAGGAGCGCGCCCGAGCGAGCCTGGACGCGACCACTGGCCGGATGGACTCGTGCCTGGTGACCATCCGGGGCCTGCGGGAGCTGGCGGAGAGGGAGGCCAGCCTGGTGCAGAGCGCCCTCCGGGACATGGAGAACAACCTCATAGACCCCGGGTACACCCTGGAGCTCACCAAGAGCAGTGAGTTGGAGGTTCTTTTCTTCTTCTTAGAATTAGTGCGGCAGAAAAAGAAGACATTTATATCTAATTCTTTCATTAAGACAAGAATAGGTTACAAAAGAATTAGAACTTCAAAAATTAAGTTAAAAATTATAAAAAATAAACATTAATAAAACCTTAAAATACAAATTAGAACGAAAAGAACAATTAGAATGAAAGCAAAATGGAAGAAAATTGGAAAAGAGCCAAAATGGCGATTCTTCCTCAGAGGCCCCACGCCATTGTAGCTCTAAAACAGGACAAACATTTTCTGAATAAAGGAATGACCATTAGCCAAAAATTATTTCTTTATGTGGCCTGAATTTTGTTCAAGCTCTGAAAATAGGATAAAAGGAAAAAAGAAAAAACATAACAGATACCTGTACAACAGAAACACTAATGAGACAGAAACCAAAAAGCAAAAAGTCATCCTCTTTCAAAACAGACGCTCTAAACAAGGGAAGCCCAATCACATCAAAAAGCAAGCCCCTAGCTCCATCTATGTAGAAGAATTCGAACTGTTCTCCAGAATTTTCATTTCCATTTGGCTCTTTTCTAATTTTCTTCCATTTTGCTTTCATTCTAATTGTATTTTTCGCTCTAATTTGTATTTTAAGGTTTTATTAATGTTTATTTTTTATAATTTTTAACTTAATTTTTGAAGTTCTAATTTTGTTTTTGTGTATTCTATGAGAAGCAGCTGCATATGCGCCTTTCTGTAAAATGCAAAAGAATTTTAATTAATTTTTAATTCCATTTCTATTAATACTTAATTTAATTTTCGTTAAATTTTATCAATTATAACTGTTACAAAAGAATTAGAACCAAGTGAAGACAAAGAGAAGAAACAAAAAACAAAATGGAGGAATCTGGCTTTTTATACGTCGTCAAGGATCAAACAAAAAAACATATATTCAGAGAGGATTTTTTTTTTCTGTTTAAGGGTCTGACATTGAAAGAAATTAGTTACACGAAAAATTAGTTATAGTTAGAGATTAAAAAATAATTTAAAAATTAGTTAGTTTGACAAAAGAATTAGTTATATACGTTGGCTGCGGTAGCAGTCAACATATTTATGTGAAGAAGATACGGTTAGCCTCAAGAACGCGGCGTTGACGCCAGATTTGAATCGTATCGAGAAATAACTCGCCAGATTTGGCATTAGATTTATCACTGTTAAGACTGGATGGCCATCTTAACGCTTGGCGAAAGTATTACGAATTTGGCGACGGCAGAATACCGTATTCTTACGTCTAACCGAAGATATATGGAGGGTTCAGAGTTAAAGAGGACCGAATTCATTTGTGAGAAAACAAGTCTCAAAGTCAATCAGCTGCATTTAAAATAACAATGGAATTTCTAATTGTTCTGGCTACCTGGTGCCTACAAATTGAACCACGGACTTGAATCATTACACACAGAAAATACACAGTCCAGTCACATTAATGTGACCACCACCTACTTTCGACGTCAACGTGAAATAACCAATCACAGAAGGCAGGTGGCAGCACAGTGCAGTGGAGTGTATATAAAGGATGTGCTAGGGCATCGGAAAGCATTTCAATCGTTGGGGTAATGCAGAAACGTAGCGATTTATCCGACGTCCAAAAGGGCATGATTTTTGGCTTTCGGGCCAAGGGTGGAAGCATTTCGGAAATGGCTAATTTTGTGAACTGTTCGCGTGCCGCCGTGGTAAAAGTATACCGTGCATGGCAATATGGCCCTATCCAAAATCAGCGGCGTGGCACATGTGGTGCACCACAGGCTATAGATGACAGAGGCGAACGAAGGCTACGGAGATGCGTTCGGGCGAATAGACGTGCAACTGTTGAGCAACTGACCGCCCAGATGAACCAAAGGGCTACCAAGAGTGTATCCTCAACAAAGGTTCAGCGAACGTTGCTGCGCATGGGCCTCCGCCCTACATGCGAATTATTTTTCCTCAGAATGAAGGCATCTACCAGCAGGACAATGCGAGGTGTCATACAGCTCCCAGTGTATGTGCGTGGTTCGAAGAGCACCAGGATGAGTTCACCGTACTCCCCTGGCCAGCAAACTCACCGGATTTAAACCCAATCGAGAATCTGTGGGACCACCTCGATCGGGTTGTTCGCGCCACGGATCCTCAACCGCGTAATCTAGCGCAGCTGGCCACGGCACTGGAGTCGGCATGGCTCAACATCCCAGTGAACACCTTCAGAAACCTAATTGACTCTCTTCCTGCACGTCTCGCTGCGGTCCGCTCTGCCAAAGGTAGTTATTCTGGCTTTTGACAGGTGGTCACATTAATGTGACTGGACGGTGTATAACATTTCTGCACTACTGCGGCAGTGATAGTGCAAAATGGGTAGAACATGGACTTTGCACCACTTTAACTCTAAACCCCCCATATGGCTGAGTGCATATATTAGTATCTGAGTTCTTTTGGATAGTTTGGGATATCGAAGTAGAGTGAATTATGGAATTCTCTTTGATATTGCTTTCACTTTTGTTAAATGTTATTTCAGTTTTTAAATTATTCATCGGCTCCTTAATCCACAAAATCCGTCCCCGCCCCATGCCAAATATTTGATAAGTTCCAAATCCTTTCCATGGTCCGCATGAACAAAAAAAACGTGGTCTCTTCTACCCACGTATCTGGATGGTCTTGGATCTCAGTTTTGTCTAGGTGGAATACTGATTCAACGAGAAAATCGAAAGAAACTCGTCTTACAAAGAGTCAAATTCTGAAATTGCTGTTTTGAAAGGCTGGAAATCTTTAGAATTCAGTCCTAAGACTTAAATTTCTTTTCTCGCCTATTTCTGATACTGAGAGCACGACTTCTGGTACTAGAAGTTTTTCTGCGAAGCGCACCAAACAAGGCAGCGCAAAACGAATGCCGATGTAACTACAGTGGAATCTCCCTATAACGAAATCGCTTGGTTCCAGTTGAAAATTTCGTTATACGGAGATTAGAGATTTTTGCGGTTATTTAAGTAAATGTTATAAACCTTTTAGTATGTGCGATAAGTTCAAAAATATTTAACTATGACTTTCAATTAAAAATGAAGTAATATTTATTATAAATTTATTAAAATTATGCTAATTTTTATTGTATAAATAAAATGCTCAAAAAGAAGACAATTCACCAATTTAGAGAATAATATGTACTAGTACGGATAAACATAAAATGCGTATTGTCACATCCATTTGCTGTTTCCATCCCTACTCCACGCCGATTCTTGGAATCTTGACCCGTAGAAATGTTGCTCCCTCTGTAGAAACCCAGGTCCCCACAACTGCATTACCCTTCACATAGCATTCTATTGTTATGTGTTATCGCTGGAATGAACAATGCGAGTGGTTTCAGAAGCAGGCACTTGTGAGCGATTTGTTTGCCCAGAAATTAGTAACTTTCTCCAAAAATGACAAAAATCGAAAAGATAAAGGTCTGAAAAAATTCGTTATAGGGAAACAACCACTTCGTTATATGGAGAATATTTTGAATGTTATTTAACATTCCGATTAAAAATTTCGTTATAGGGAGAAATTTGCTGTAGGGAGACTTCGCTGTAGGGAGACTCTACTGTATTATCATCACCGTGCTGAAACATTCGTCGAAGTAGGTGAGCTAAATAACGCGCGAGCAGACTAGGCGATGGCATAGAAATATCAGACCTTTCTTGTATACAGCGAGACGCTATTAATAGTTTTCCGTGATTACAGATTTTTAAAACAACGAAATTTTCCTGGAGACTTTTGTTGTGGTTGGCTGAGCCGCAAGAGAGGGAGAGAGAGGGATGGTGACCTCGGGACCCGAGTTTGGCGCACTTTTTGCTCAGCAATGATTTTGGGTGCGTGCGGTGAGCCTCATCAGAAATGCACGAAATGGCAAAAAATGCGAGAAAACATGAAGCAAATTTAATGAATTCCGAAAAAAAAATATTATTGGACTTAAAATAAAAAAAATCGGTCTTTGCGAAACGGCCGCTTTGATTGAGCGGCGTAGACTTACTTACCTTACTCAACTGTGACTTTCTGTGACTAAGCTCGATGTGACTATTAACTCTATAGTCTATAGTGACTATTAGTCTAGTGTAACTATGTGACTCTATCTATGTAAAATTCTTCGTGATTATTTTCACCAACTTTGCAACTCGACTGTGACTAAACCGTAATTACAAATTCTCAAATTGTTTTTGCAATCTTCAATGCCTACCTTTCTCTGTTAAATGAAACTAAAACCAATTCTCTATGTTATTTGGTTGCGGAGCTGTAGGCGTTTAACTTGATCACGAAAAGCGTCTTAATTTTTTTCCTTTCCCGACACACCATTAGACCACTATGGAGAGACGTAAGTCTACGTCAAAAAAGATAACAGTTATAAAGTGACTAAATTTTAATGAAAATATAATTTAAAAATTGATTAAACAAAGGATATACTTTTGATTTATAATCTTACCCTTGACAGAAAATCTTGTCTAATTTGGAATCTTTATGGCGAGTGGTCTTCGATAAAGTTCGCCATTCGATTCCTCATTCATTTCTTCTTTTTTGAACATTTTTTACTTTCTAAATTAATTTTTATGTGTTTTAAATATTATCGTTTTAAACTTCTGTTGATGCAATCACTTGAGGCTGTACGCTTAAAGATGTATTGTCATCATTTATGTTTAAGTCTGCTGTTTCTTATCTATACTTTTCTTTCTTTTTTAATTTTAATCTTTGTTTAGTATATCTATTACCAAAAAAGATAAATTCTTTTAATACAGAGATAAAATTTGGATCCTTAAAAATAGGTCAGCGCATATAAATAACCGAGGTATTTTAGATGTGAATTGGAAAAAAATTCCAAAAATGGAAAAAACCTGCAGAAATTATTTGAAGCGAGGCACGGTTAAAACAGATATGGTAAGCACTAATCCAAGAATATTATTGCATCTTTTCTATGGAATTTATATGCTTTCGGAGGAGAGCGAAGGCGGGAGGGAGGGCGCGAAACCTGGCGACCAAAAATCATTTTTGAGATCCCTTGGCGGATCAGTTTGCTTTTTATTTCGCCAACAGGAAGACTCAGCCATTTCAGCATTCATTTAAATAATAATGTATTATTCTAATAATTATAGTTTATATAATAATAATTATAGTTTATATAATAATAATTATAATTTATATAATATTATTATATAAATTATTATTATTATTATATATATTAATATTTATATATTATTATTATTATTATATAACATAATTATATAGTAATTTTATAATTATATTATATAATTAGTAATTATATAATATAATTACTAATTATAAGTATAAGTAATAACATATTTAATTATAATTATAATAATTATTATATATTATATTTATATAATTATATTAATATTATTATTAATATTAATATTATTATATAAATTATTATAATTTATATGATAATAATTATATTTTATATAATTATTCTAATAATAATATTTTATTCTAATAATAATAAGCATAATTTCTGATCTTTTCCATTCTCTGAACGAGAGATTGTAGAGGCGCGGGTTTCTTTCATTACTGTAACTGAAACACGAGAGCTGCTACCTCGAATTTCATTATTTTTCAGTTCACAGATCGGGAAGCAGAAACATCGACGATTACATCAAGAGAAACACGGAAATCCTTTTGAACGAGGTGAGTAAACGTTGCTCAGAATAGCAGCAAGGGTTTTTGTAGTTGGCACTTTAAAATTTATCCCAATTTCTCTCCAAACTAAGATAAAAAAAAATTTAAAAAAATTAAGAGGTTCGAACATTCACCCCGAAACAGCATGATAACGTTCTAGGCTTGATTCGGTTGTCTTTATATTATTTTTGAAAATTTACTCTTAATTATACAGCAACGATAACCTGCACACAAAAGATGTATTTGATATGGCCGCAACTAACATGGCAAGTAAGCATTTAGTAAGTAAAGCAATGAAAAGTATTGTTGTAAAATATTCTTAAAAAATAATTTTTAAATTTATAAAGATAAAATTATTATCAATGAAATGCTAATGTTTTAAATTTTGGTCCAATTCTTGAAACTAGTGGTCCGACTTGGGAAACCAATTTCCACAATTGGACCGATGACACAACATTTTGTGCTATTTTTCTCAATTTTAAAGGGTATTCTGCTATTTTTATAAAAGTTTATTCTCTATTGAAAAAATTCTACTACTTTTTTTATTACTTCTCTACCACTGTGCATTTAAAAAATTTTTTTAGCCTTTCAAATTTGGCAGTCTTCTCCTACGCAAGCTTTTTTTACTGAAAATAACTTGAAAAAGAAATTTAATGAATAATGTTTTCGGAGTGAGAACTTTCAGAGGTAACACGACATAGCAACTGCGAAAAAAAAACCCAAAAAAAACATAAGAAAACCTCAGTTCGGGTCCGCGCCGTAGATTTTTCGTGAAAACTTCGGGATAAAATCATAAAACAAGTCTTTCGTATTAATATGTAATTTAATTATCAATCTCTTTAATACAATATTTACACATAGTATAATGGTTACAGAATAGATCAATCACATGTTTATCGCATATAGCAAGTGTCTGTGGTAACTTGTGATTTATCTATTCTGTAACCATTATACTACTCTGAGAAAATATTGTATTAAAGAGATTGATAATTAAATTACATATTAATACGAAACAATTGTTTTATGATTTTATCCCGACGTTTTAACGAAAAATATACGGCGCGGACCCGAACTGTACCTTTCTTATGTTTTCTTTAGAGTAGCTTTTGATGGCGCCATCTGTTGACAGTATATAGAACTACATTTCGCGTAAGCACAGTAAAACATTATTTAATAAAAATGCTCATATTTCCCGTAATATTCAAATTTTTGAATTCAAATTTTAATACAATGTTTCTTTTACGTATTGTCAAGTATTCTATAAGTTTCGTACAATTCGAAAGAAACTCTGCATGTTATAATCAAAAAATATGCGGAGTTTGAAATTTTCAATTTAATACCGATTTTTACGTATATTCTGATAAATATTTTTATTGTCTCACTTTGGGTCCTAGTAATACTCCTCAAGCTCTTTAAAATGACACCAGAATTAACCTCCATCTAAACGCGTTTCCACGCTACACTTATTTATAACCTTCCATAAAGCTAATTCATAACAATCACGCGCATCCGCCTACACTGGTACGATGACGTCACAGACAAAACAAATACTATGCGACACACTCTTACAGAGGTGATCTATCCGTTGTGGGGTCAACCATTCTTTTCGCATTATTAGTCTCGTAGTTATTAGCGATTCAAATCTGACGGTATTTTGTGACACAAGAAAGTTCGACCTACTCTCATTGTAACGAGCGGAGAGACGTCCGCTGTCCTTGAAATGATCTTGAACAAAAGCAAGACTTTGAAGTTTTCTTATCAGATCTTTTGCAACTTCTCCAGAAAGGCTTGCGTTAGTTTTGTTATTGAAGAACACTTTCAAATAAAGAGTTTTAAACTTTCAATAAAAAGATATCAATTTTTAACAACTAAAATGCCATCTTCAGTTGAATAGGACTGTTTGGAAGACATATTGGCAAGGGTGGAAGTGGTTTTGAACAATTTCCTTTAATGCCCTCTCTCGTTGGGCGCATTCGTAGCGACATCTAGCGAGTCATCCGCGGTTCGCTGGTAGTCCACTCGAACCGACTGCTGAGTTTCTCTTTCTTTCAGCACGCGACTGTTGTGAGACAGAACGTGATTCAGAAAATGAAAAACCAGATCCGAGAGATGAACGAGGAAATGAGTCAAGAAGCCAGGAAGCTGGGAGACGACATCTCCAATTTTTTCGAATTCATTCAAAACAGTTACTCGCAGGCGTCCAACAGCTTTAGAAAGTAAGTTTCATTTCGCTCACTTAAAAGTAGCCTAAAGTTAATTTTTGATCGAAACAACGGGTTTTTATTTTATTTTAGAATTCAAATTCTTATTATTGTCACTTTTCTGCCTGTTAAACATTTTTTAATCTTTTCTTTACGACATGTTTCTACAGTTTATGCTTTAAGCTGTTTGGATTCTCTTCTGAAATCATTTTCAAATCTTCAATTTCAATCTTTTCAAATTCTCGTTTCGAACTAAGATATTTGCACAAAAAATTGATGAATGCAAGCAAAATATAGGCATTTCTTAATTAAAGTTTGTAAGATGCTTTTTGTCCATATTTCTAAAATATATATATATATATAATAAGCCTTTTACTGAATGAAACATATTTCGAAGGGATCTCAAATCCGCGAAATGATTTTTAAAAAATGAAAATTTCGCGTTATTCATCAATTGGATAACAACGTTTTTAGTACGAATAAAGCATACATTCAAAAAAGAATTATTGGATACTAGCCGCCTCCCTGTCAATATTGGCTACGAAAAATTTCATTTAAATCTTCTATACACAACTTGGTTTCAATGTTAAAGTTTTTAAACTCACAATTTTGATGGGCATTTAACTCGTACTACTTTAGATGCCTTACACCAGGGGTTCCCAAACTTTTTTCCCTCGCGTACCCCTTGATTAGTCTTTTTATTTTCGCGCACCCCCTGCTGCCCAATCCCCCCCCCCCCCCCCAGCCATCCGTTAATGCATAGAAGTTTTTATGAATAACGTTAAGGTTAGCTTAAGAGTCAACTGTTTGGAGTTCATGTAGGAAATTACCCGTAAAGTGCTGATTAATCATTGCAGGATGTACGAGCTAGATTACTTAGGCTTTCCGGCAATAGGCGGAGATACTGTTCTGGCAGCGTCTTTCTGATCAAAACCGGAGTGCAAGCTCAGAGCGAGAGAGCAGCACCGCAGGCAACCGAAATGTTCTCTCGTTTCTCTGTTAATTACTTTTGGCGTTTAAGCCGCCCGATCTCCCAGTCGTAAGTAACATACCTCGATTAACTTTATAATGGTACTCCTCAATACTAAATCTTTAACATAACTTTTAAACATTAATCGTAATCCATACTAGCTATTCCTAATTAATCTAGCTCAGCGTTATAATCATGTCTCCATGTAAATCATCTTAGCTTTTCCATGTACATATATCCCTTTTTCCCCTATAAATTCTCTCTAGTGCTGTAATAAATATTTGTTGTGTTTAATCGCAAAGACTCCTCTTTTATTTTAAACAGTATTTTGTTTTATCTCATTATCGGTTTGAATCCTTAAAATTCCCCTAGACATAAATCCCAAGCCACTAACCTCTTAAAGGTAACCCTTATGTGGTTCCTTGAACGGAGACCCACATTCATAACATCTGCAGGACTTATTTTTGATTTTGCATTTTACTCCGTCTTTACCACAGTGTTAGTTCGACGCCGAAGCAGATGAAAGCAGTATTGTCGTGATTTCGCGTTAACTTGTAGAGATAGCTGAAGATCACACTTCGTAATAACAACCCTTGAGCTTGTCTCATGGAGCTGATTGGGATAAAATGTAGACAGATGCAAAGCCATGTCGGGAGCTGTGGATACCAAATATCGATCAATTAACAGGTTTCCTTTTTCTTATTTCAGGAGTTGGCTTTAGGACTTGCAGAACTTTCACTTTTACTTTTGATGCGAACTTGGGGAAACAAAATTCTGCAACTTTTAATCCCTTATGTTTTCTTGTTTCTGCCATTACCGTTTCTCATCTCGCGTACCCAACAACCTTCACGTACCCCCAGGGGTACGCGTACCACAGATTGGGAACCTCTGCATTCTGCTCATCTTGCTATGCACATCACTAATGTTCTGTCATCTCACCAACATTTGAAATGAAACTTCAACCAATCCAACAAATTGGTTGCTGAATCAAAGCCTATTTACAAAAAATAGAATCATCCCAACCTCAAAATTATGCGCGGACTACCGAATCCGTTCCATAATTTATGTAATATTTCATAGAATTTTCATTCGCTGATTCGATGAAAGCAATCAGTGTACTACAGTAAAAATTGCAATACTTCAAGCTTTTTGAAACATCGGTAATATATTTTAATACATCCACAATTATATCATAGCAAAGAGTGTTTAAAAATGGACAAACTTTTTAAAAAAATTTCAGCATCGCTTACTTTTTAATTTAAATTACAACAACTACAAAATTAAGAAAAGTTTTAAAAAGTTATCGGGAGCGTGCTTTAAGAAGAAACCTATTCTATATGAGGAAAACTGAGCCGAATCGTCACGCTTTGCTCATTAACAAAGGAAGGAAACCGAGGATTCAGAATCAATGAAAACGATTTGGAATTCATCGCAACAACTAAAAGTGTAGTTATAAAATGCTCTAAACATTATTTTTTTAAAATTTATTAGAATTAGAAAAAAATGTACCGTAATTTAATTGGTATCATTAAAAATATTATTCTTTGAATTTGAAGATGGCGCAAAAATAATTTTTGTACTGTAATCTTTCCTGAAGATATCGCGAAAAATCGGCAAATTCTGCTTAATTTTTAATTAATTGAAATTTCAAAACAATCGCTCCGAGGTGCAAAGATTTGCGCGGTATGGAATGATCGTGAGTATCCAGCTTTAGCTACGTTGGTATCCGGTTCCGTCTGCTGATGCAATCAAAGTGTGCGTAAACGGCTGTGAGGAAAAGAGCGGTAGTAACGAACATGACAGAAAAAAAAAGAACAAATTTTTTGCCTTAAGCGCTATTTTCATCTAACTCGTCCAGTTGTATCCGGTGGGTCGTAGCTAAGCCCAGCGTTAGAGGCCGTTTCACCACTATTATATTATAGAAATGTTATTCTACACCGAAATGACAAAAAGATTCAATCCATTTCGGATACAGTCAGTGCAAAGAAAAACTGAAATGACAGTCCGCAACGAGCTTGAGAAATTCTTGTAAGGAAAAGCACTCGTGACAAAATGTTGTGTGATGGGATTCATTTGGGCAATAAGAAATTACATTCCACTGTAGACAGTTGGGGAAGAGCATCGTTTTCTTGAATCTGGGCATCTCACCTCTGGGCTGGTGTCTCACTTTTCAAATACTTCTACACCATTCCGACATTAGAACACCTCATTCTATGAGCAACGGAATGAGGTGTTTCGTCGGAATCGGTATTCGAATCATCGCAGCCGAAATCGTGCTCTGTTGTGCTAACACGATTGCCAATTCGCTTCGGAAAATATTCCAGAGGAATATCGAAACATTCGGATAAATGAATGGATGAGCGGAGGCTTGTGGATCCGACACAGATGCGTTGCGTCGTTTCTCCGTCAGATTCTTCGTGCTTAGCAAATACAATCTTACTAAACAATGACGATACAAATTAAAATTCACGTTGCAGTGACAATTTTTAATGTCACATTGTAAAAAAATCCCGTAAAATTTACGGTTTTAAACTGGCAGCTGGGTTGGTTGTGCAAAACCGTAAAAGTTACGAAGTAAATCCGTAGGCACAACGGTTTTTTACCATACAAGAACAAGTTTTTTTCCGTAAAAATTACGAAGTAAATCCGTAGTCACAACGGTTTTTCAACATATGAGATCAAGTTTTCTCCGTAAAAATTAAGTCATCGAAGCAAGTGACGTCATCGTCTGAGTTGAGTTGTTTTTCTCCTTCTGTTCGAGTTGAGTTGAAACGTGCTGATGCGTATTATCAATATTAATTAATCAAGGCTTAATTATTAATTTCAATTAGTTTAATTAATCTAATTTTAAATTGAACTTATTTGAATGATTTCGATGGTGACAAAACCTCAAACTCCTCCGGGCCGGGGATGGAAGCCGCATTCATAGAATTAGCAGGCAGGCGCTCTAACCACTAGACCACCTGGGACTTCAAAGAATATGGTAAAAATAATCTATTTGAGTTTTAAAGTCAATATAGCTCTAGTGGCGCCACCTAGTGTTGTAAAAATCAACTATTGCCAGAACACGTGTTTTAAGGTTAGCTTTTATGAGTGACAACATGTATAAAGAGCTAGACCATGCCGTGTTTAATATGATATTTCATTTATTTCTTTGTTTTAAATAAAAAGGTTTTTAATGTGTCAGTTTTCCTACTAAACGATACGCGTTTCATATGGAAAATGGTTGATTCTGAATCGAATGAAATTAAGTTTTTTTCGCAAAATGTTAAAAGCTACATTATTCTTCAAACTTCTAAGCTTATTTTGAAAATTAGAGAAAGTATTAATGGTGATATATTTTTTCTTCCTAAATTCTTTCTTTTTTTTTTGTTTATTTTTAATTAAAGTCAATGCATTCACTTATTCCACTAAAGCGGAGATAGAACCCTATTAAAAACATGAAATGAATGCAATAAAACTACATTTGAGAAAAGGGAAAGCTATCGTACGGAAAGCAATACCGTATGACGAAAAATAGAATTTGAACTGACGGTTTCAAACCGTTTATGGGCGGAGGGGAAAACGGTGAAAAACCGTTTTGTCAACAAAACAGCTTTAAACCGTCAAATATACGGAAAAAGTCCGGGAAAAAAAACGGATATT
The DNA here is from genome assembly GCA_013235015.1 of Araneus ventricosus. NCBI lineage: Eukaryota > Metazoa > Arthropoda > Arachnida > Araneae > Araneidae > Araneus > Araneus ventricosus. Next base: position 74,577 of record BGPR01003118.1, on the reverse strand, counting down.
TTTTACAGTGCACCTATTAATATTTAAACTTCATAACATATTAAATTGCATTTTCTTAATATCATGGAGCGACAAATTTCGCTGTGCAGAAAAAAAATGAAAGATCGTCTGCTTTTCGAATCGCACCGTTTATGAAACAGTTTTTACCCCTCTTTGCAGAGTGACTGAAATCGCAAAGAGGAACTACGAGAAGGTGGTGCTGACGATGGTGACCGAAGACAAGCTGTTCACCCTCAACAAGTAAGCTACCGAATTCGTTCCAGAACAACTTTGCTTAAAATGTAGCAATTATTAAATGTCATCAGACTAGAAATTCGTCATTGGAGGGATGCCATGCAGACTTAATCGTGGGTGAGCACGGTCGAGTCCCGTTCGAATGAATTCCAGAATTGCTCACTGCATCCGAACTTTCAAAAAAGAAATTTCTTCCTTCAGATCATCTGATTTTTAAACTGGGTTCCCTCGATGCGAAGCTGAGTGTGTACCGCGGGGTGGCCCAGAGCCAAGACAGATCTGACGAATCGGTCATTCGAAAAGCATCAGTCTTCAACTCGTGTGAAAATGGTTTATGCAGCACTTGTCGCCCATGCAGTTCTGGGATAATGTCGAAATGTCTCTCCAGACGGACTGATATTTTGCACGACAGTGTAAGGAGATCAATGCGAATTATCCTCAAGTGTGCGAATTATCCTCAAGCTGTATCCGTACAAATTGTAGCGTATGGAAGGACCGAAACTAGGGATGGAAAAAACCTGTCGGTTTAAACCGAAAACCGGTTTTTTTTTGTTACGGCTAACCGGTTTTTCGGTGTTTTTTTGCCTCGGTTTAAACCGTTTTTTTTTTTTTTTTTAAAAACCCAAAAACGGGGGGGGGGGGAAGAACCGGTTCGGAAGATAGGCTCGATTTTAGGTTCGACTAGACTAAAATTTGCCAAGTTACAAAGCTTTGAATTTCGTCATCTTAGGCCAATCACCGACAACCGCTAGGAGCAGTTAGGAAAGTGGTGAAGAGACACACAAAATATGTTCAAATAATCTGCTTATAAATTAAAACAAGTAATATATAAAAAAATTTAAAGTCAATTCCTACTTTAATAATTAATAATTTAATAGTTTTCGAGATATAATGAAAAACGTACTGCGCATGCAAAATATGAAATGACAGACAAGAAAGCGAATTGATATTGCATCGTCATCTAGTTCTGAGCTATGTTTAAAGTTTCGAGTCTCCAGCTCATCGGGAAGTTAGTTTAAAACCGATTGCAAAATTTGAACAAGATATAGGGAGAGTGTGAACTAATAGTAGGAATTGAAAAAATCAAATTTAAGGAGCTAGTATCAAGTTCGTGAATCAGTGGCGCGGCAAAGAATCTAGAGATGCGAAAAATTTCAAAAAGCACGCGCAGCCTGTATTGTGGTGGGCGGGAAAGTCTTTTAACCATGGAAGTCACGAAGTTTCGCTTCTTCTTTCCAGTTTAACTTTCCTCTCCTCCTTTGTTTCAATTATTTATGTTCCATGATGTGCATCAGAAAGTATTTAAAACACTGAATTCAAAGATATCTTAATTCATTTAAAAAACAAATTAGCGCGATATCCCAAGCGCTCATTTCCTGATTCTTCATTTTCCTATTACTTTTATCATCATCATCTGTCACTTTTAATGTTTCAGTGAGTTGCGGGAACTGGAGCAGCAACTCTTGGAGTGTCTGATGTGCTCGGAGTTCCTCAAGACTTTGTCTCCTGAGGTAGGTTTCCGAATGCGTGTATTAAAAATATCGTTCGCGCAGCTGAGTTAGAAATGAGGCGATTTTTAAGCTATTGACGAAGTTCTTCATTCAGGAGTAAAGCGAAAGTTGCTTTGTTTTTGGCCACGTAGCTCATTTCTTTGCCATCCAAATGCAATGCAAATTCATGAACCCCTAAGAATAGTAAAATATGTCTTTAAAGGTTGCATCGAAAACAGGAGATAAAAAGAAGGAGTGATTGTTTCATCATAATTAATAAGATTAACAGGTCATTAGACTTGACAGGTCGCAGTAAGTTTAGTGTTAAAGAGCAAATAAACGAGGAAAAACAGATTAAAGTCATTAAGAAGTATTATTTATACGCTCAGTTTTGACAGAATAAAGTAATTTTTACGATAGGAGTAAACAAATCGAACAGAAAGTTTTTTAAAAATTAGTGTTCTTTGCTTGAGGTAAAATTTATCTGGACGTGAAAAAGGTGATTTCATAAGTCAGGTTCTTAGCCAAATGTGTGCTACGAGTGAACATAAAATGCTTCGTCCTTTTTGAAAAACTGTTACTGAATCATATCTAAAAATCTGCATCGACGAAACTCAGATTATTGAGATTTGCGACGCATTTCTTGTTCAATTTCTACGCCAATGCACAGAAATTCTTCCTGGAAGATAATTCACCTCTCAGGGCAGAAACGCATTTGAATGTTGATAACAAGAGAGAGAGATTCCAAAATATCTGGTGGTGTTTCATTTGCGCTCTGCATTAGTTCCATCGTAAGGTCGTTAAAGCTGAATCGCGCATGTTGAGATAAAAAGAATATAATGTTGCAAAAAGTCTTACTGTGGGTGTATGGTGTGAACAGTCCAACACGCAGGATAATGGAGAACGAAGGTTTATTTGCAAATACGCAGGAAAACACGTAGCACAGGTACAGGAAACAATAGTCCTTGCACAGATTACCAATGTAAACAGACAACAATTCACAGGTAATGACAGTTCAGCACTTTGTTATCTAACAACACAAACAGTCAGCAGATAACTAGTAAAGACAATAACAGCTCAGCTCACCAGCTCGCACAGCGGATAGAACTACAAAGACATTCGCGCTCCAAGGCGATCAACAACAACATCTGATCTAGGCGCCGTCCTTAAATATTCTCTCCGACAGGCCGTGACGTCACATGGTGTTTTCTCGTGTATTCCCTTTTCTAGTAGAAATATCGAGAAAAGGGTTGCATTTTCGGGAATCATCTATTTGTCGTCAAGGTCGCCAAATTTGTCGCCAAGGTCAGGGGTGCCATAACAGTCGCTGAGGTCGCTCCATGCTTAACCTTGTAAAACTCTCTTCCCAACCATAAGACTTGCATTGCTGGGAAGCGACTTTCCATGTTTGTAGCAATAACGACTTCCAGTCATCATGAAACTCAGAAGTAAGAGTATCAGAGCGGAAAGGAGGAGATCGCCATCTACACTGTCATCGAATTCTGCAGTGTGCCACGAGGAGCAAAGTGTGGCCGGGGAGAAAGTGTTCCTCTTGCACTTTGCAGGTGTCAAGAGAATTGCCTTCCCCTCTTTGCATTTGGAATGCTAAACAAAAATAGAATATTTATTATTTTGCATTGACTGGGGTTTTTTCCCACAAAATTGAATAGGAAGTACATATCATATCAAACGCATAAATTCTATAATCATATGCTACATATTCTTTTCATGTCTTCTAAGCCATGCAATTAAATGTAAAATTGAGCTTGAGAAAAATTATGAAACCATTTTCAATTAAAGATAAAACAGATTTGTGATAAACTTTTTAATTTTCCTTTCAGAAGTATGAAAAAGAAGCTTTCCATATACGAAAAGGTAAGAACTTAGAAGTGTAAAAAAAATCGTATTGTTAGACATTAATGCAAAGAAGCAGTCATTCCGAAATGAAAAGTAAGGCCTAACTTAAGTTTAAGGTTAACCCAATTCTACTTTAGCTCTGAACTGAACAAGCATCTGAGAAGAAATAATTTACAAGGAGTCTTCTGGTTCTGGAAGAATAAATTCAATGGCATCAGAAACGATAACTTGCATCTAATCACAATCAGCCGGGGAAAAAAATCCCAGTATTTTTCAGGAATTTTTCGAAGGAGCAGGAACATTTTGGAGGTTCAGTCTCGCCTGATTTTTTTTGTCTCGCTTTGACTATTTTTTTTTCTGAAGTTACGTTGGTTTCCTCCGATAAAGGAAGACGTTTAAGCCAAGTATTATGTCGAAATTTCACCCCGGTCGTCTCGCAGCAACCACCCCCCTTTTAGAATCAAATTTCCATCATCGATTCCCTAAGTCCTTTTCAGTATTTTATGCCATTTTGCAGCCGACTCTCTGAAGAGAGGAAGGGGTCTATTCTGGTACCCCCTGTTGGTTGGAACCTCTTTCCCCGTTGTTAACGTGCGGAAAAAATTGTCCCAACCCAACCGGGGGTACCAGAATAGACCTGGAAGCATTGAGATGGATGGAATGGTTTCGATCTCCTACTCTCGCGCTTAAGGAAAGATGAAGGGTTCGAACAAAAAAAGTGGACATTTGAGTAGCTATCATGCGACCGAACAGAACCAAATGGTGTATTTTTTTCAGTTGATAAATTGTTCGACTGTGTCTATTATTTCATGGAGTCCATTCGCGTGGCATCATGCCATCATGACGCCATCTTACATATCAAAGCATTTTGGCTTCCACTGCATTGGCATCACATTTCGGGGCCCGCCCGCCCCGCAAAATACGAAATGATTTTCCAAAAATAGAACTGTCGCGACAGACTTATATCACGTGAGCATAAATTGACCCCTTTTTTCCATTTAGTTTTAATTTCAGTCAGTGCTGTGGTATTTTGTGACGTGGATGAACCATTATTCCTTGGGGTTTGTGTTGGAAGAAACCTGTTGAAACAGTGACGAAAAAAACTGTCCTCAGAACAAACAGGACATAATGGCCAGATGGGAATTATCTGTTTTAGAGCCACCGATTATGGAGCATGTGACGCGGAAGAATTCTACAACATCTTGGGAAAA